>NJRQ01000425.1:51155-63539 GCA_003063805.1 Aphaenogaster ashmeadi
TAAGGCCCAGTTCCACAACCTATTTTAACCAGAGTTTAACTCGTTATAGACCAATCCTGATTAGGTTTAACGAGTTAAACTTCGGTTAAAGCAAGTTGTGGAACCGGGCCTAAAATTAGAAAGAGATAAAGAGTAAGTTAAACCGAGATTAAAGTTAATCTACATTGGTAGAAATTGACATAATTCTTAGAACTGGAAAAGGATAAAGAGTAAGTTAAACTAATTGTAAGATTAAAGTTAATCTACATCGGTAGAAATAAATAGGCTTAATTATAGGATTGAAAATCTCTCTCGAAGGGCGGGAAATTGTCCCGCCCACGTTTTCCCTCGGCAACAGCACGTCGATCTTCGACACCGAGGGGCTCGGTCGCGACGATATCTGGTCGAAAAACAAGAGATTCCATGCGGAATCTTACTCGGGGAATTGTTGTTCGTTGTACCCTTGAGATCCCACTGTTGTGGCCGAGTGTCACCGTCACGATCGAGAGAGCGATTCAATACGTGCTACATTATTAATATGTACTATATATACATACACACACGCAAACACATAAATATATAATATATTTACTATATACGGGGTAAAATAGTCCAGTCGATAGAAAAAACAATAAAAATGAAAAAAAGAGAAAATTAAGAAAATAAAAATATTATTTAATATTACTAATACACGAAAAAAATGATGTTGTATCAACAGCATATAAAGTCTAATTGAAAATAATCTTGTTGATTCAATAACAATTTTAATAAAATAAGATTATACGTTTGTTTCATTAATAATGTTACTAAATTAACAAAATGATTTTCAATTAGACTTAATACTGTTGATACAACGTCATTTTTTCTGCATAAAATTCATATTTATCCAATAGATAGCGATATCTATTAACGAGATTTGACTGGATCATTTTTTTACCCTGCCTTTCCCTAACATATAATATATACAAATATATGAAAATAATAAGAAAGCGAAAGGGGGGCAGGATTAGAATTGCGAAACAAGAATAGTGTGGTATGGAGTTTGGATGAATTAATGAATTAAGGAAAAAACTGTAAACCAAGTCTATTTCTCGGCTATGTAAGCTGAAGTTAATAAATTACATAGGACCGATTGTTCCAACTTCTTGGTAAGCTAACTAACAGTTAAATCATGATGTTTATCTTTGTCCAGTTTGAAGGCGAAGCAATTTAAAGAGAAACATATGATTTAACTACTATTTATAGCTTACCAAAGAAGTTGGAACAACCGGCCTATATACAAATATATTATTGCGATGTATTACCTGTAATTAACGACGCCTATGAGATGATCCCTCGTCGTGGGAACACCGGGAAGTCGCCACAGCCTTTAAAGCCCGCTTTTTAAAGCGCGTTTCCTCAGCCGACGATTTCCACCGCGAGACTTCCCCGTAGTCGCGCGGGCGGGAGAGGCACGTTCACGTGCGTGTCACGTCTTCGGAGGGCTCGGACCGGCCCGGGGGAGATCGTTGCCGCCGGTCGACGAGCAACAGGAGCCGTGCCGGTTCACTCCCGTCGAGGCGCCGCGCCGCGCCGCGCCGCGCCGCGCCGCGCCGCGCGAAAACGAGGAACGGCGGGAGACAATGCTGAATGCGACAGCCCGAACCGCGATCGCACCGCGATTATTCGCGACGATGTCCTGACTCCTGTCCCGTACGGAGCGTACGCGCGAGACACTCCGGAACACGGGGAGACACCGACGAGTTGTCTCCAAATTCGTTAGTCAAACGCGATAAGCCGCAACTGCCGCGACGCGAACGTTGATCGGCGCGAATCAAGGCGCGCGCGAGCGCGCGCGCGGGTGGACCGTCGTCGTCGAGAAAAGGCGCGAAACGGGAGGAGGTGGCGGTGGGAGGAAGAGGAGGTGGGGGAGCGGTCTGTTCGTTGGTTACACTTTCTGTACTCCGTTCTTTCCCGCCGTTCTGTCACTCGCTCCTATAAATACGAACGTATCTGTCGACGGCTATTTATTTTTATTAAACGTCCGATTTTTATTAGGTTTATTATTATTATTAAAATATTATATTAAATATATTATTATATTTATATTAATATTAGTTTTATTAAATATATAATATTAATCTATTTATTATTAATCAATATTAATATATTAATATATTAATATTAAATATATAATATTAACTAAAATATTATTATTATTAATATTAATATATTAATATTATTAATAATAATAATAATTTTAAAATATATTATTATTAATATTAATATTATATTAACCTTTAGACTGCTGGAAAATTCACTTTTGTGGCTCTGAACAATCTCGAAATTCTGCACAATGTGTACGTTATTTATGTAGAAAAATTTTTTGGGGAAAAAAGAACACTATTTTAATGAAAAAATGCCGGCAGCGTAAAGGTTAATATTGAATATATATTAATTTTTATATATTATTAATTAACATTAATATAATAATATATTTAATATATATTTAATAATAATAAACCTAATAATAATCTGGCGTTTTAATTAATTAATTAATATTAAACATTAATCTTATATTATATAAAATTATTAATTATATTATTAATTATTATTAATCAATATTAAATATATGATATTAAATATTATATATATTATATAATTATATTAATATATTATTACATTAAATATGTTATTATTATTCCTCTTTCTCTCTTCCATTCCTCCAACGCTCGAATGTACATTTATTTAATTTCGAGAGCAAAAAGGATAACACAAAAGTCTTTTCATCTTACATTTTGCACTATATTAAACATTCTGTGTTTGAAATCAGATAAGGCACGTAAAATAGTACATCTAATAAATTATCGTTGCTTTGGAAATAATTATTACAAACGAAAAGTGCATAGCATAATAAATTATAACGTGGGTCAGGAATTCAAGTTTCCGAAATTTTTCAAATATAAATTTCTTTTAAATACGTACTCAGATGCATTCTTTGAAATGCTTTACTCTGCATCTTTGAAACTTGGAGCGCTAGACCTATTTAATACTTTAACTATTTAATAATTTATCCATATATATTCCTCTGCGAATGAAATTTCACTTAGATTTGCGATTAGAATTACAATGCCTTTTAAACAAACTCCAAGAAGAAATTAAAACACGCATTTTTTATCTCTGATTAGTTTTAATTAATTAATGTTTTGTTAATATTAATTAACTAATTATATTTTTTAATAAAAGGATAATTAAAAGGCCATCTTTAATTTCGAATCTTATTATATTCTTGTTATTCTTAAATTAACCAACATCTTGCTCCATTTTTCCTTAAACAATTATTGTACTATTGCTCGCAAAAACGTGTGCATATGTGTGTATACGATGTGTAAATGTATGTAATAACATACATATGTGTCCGTAATGTATTGTGCTCGGATCCATGGGTTCGCTAAACCCAAATGACCGTACGGATCGGTCATCCCTGCGGGAAATTACCAATCAATCGCAACTCGGCATAATTCTGCCACCTAGCGGTACCAATCCGAGACCTTATTCGAGAATGTCGTACTCATCGGGTAATACAGGGTTTCTCATTTTTAAATTTTTATATTAGTTTTATTAACTTCACAATAATTAAATAAATTAACGATTTAATAAATAAATATCAACCAAACTGATAATGTCAATATTCATTCTGTATAAATAAATTAAGACTCATTGCGATATAATTTTGCTAAAAAGTATATCCATTAATATATACCAGAGTTGTGCCGTAGATTTCAAGATTACGTCTACACGGATTGTTTACATATTGTCTACGTGATATTTACACGGACTTTTTTCGCGTAGACTATAAACAATGTAAACTATTATAAGTTGGATAGCATATAATGCAAAGAAAAAGCAATTAAATTATAAAATAATAAACTGTAGTATTAATTATGAAGATATTTAATAGTAATTGCAACTGAGAAATCAAATTGCAAACAAAATGCAAATCTCTGATGTGTGATAATCCACAATTCCACAAATTACTGATTGTTTACATAGATGACACATAAAACATAGTTTACATTGTTTACACGTACATGTAGACTACTATATTTTACGCGTAAACGCCCAACCCTGAGTATATACTACATTAGTATATTATACACATTATAATATACTACATTAGTATATAATAGTATATTAGTATATTATTGCGATATAATCTTGCCAAAAAAGTATACATATTAATATATACTACATTAGTATATTATACACATTATGATATACTACATTAGTATATTAATAAATATATTAATCATATTAATTCTTGTTATATTTGACGAGAATTAATGTAGTACAAGTATTTTTTTACAAGATCGTATCGCAATGAAATTCGTGTAATTTATTGACAAAGATTATGATCAATCTATTAGCTATGTATGTGAGATGGCAAGTCTCAGAATCGAATTCAGATTCTTTGGTTGATAACTGCTTTAGTACTGAGCTATCTAGCACTTCGAATGTGCATTTTAATCAAACGTTTAACAGAATTAAACGTTACAGGTCATACAAAAAGTTCAAGTTGCTAAATAATTATAATTAATCTTAGCAGAAAGTGTAAAGGATAATACAAGAAGAATGGTTTTCTTATTGTCTTTAGCAACAAAGAAAGGATTAAAGGCAACGCAATGGCGTAGCCAAGAGACTTTTCTATAAAATTAAAAAAATTTATTAGAGTTTGCCTGATTCAGACAATCATATAATACAATATATTAGCATGTCGCGATAGATGCCCCACCAGTACGATATATATATATAAAAGAATTTGCCTCGCACAATTCTCTTTACGATGAGTATCTTCTGCTTGTTACGAAGCGACGCACGTACATTTTTCTTCCAGCGTGCGTAATACATAAAATAGCTTTATCAAAATTACTGCGTAGGACGTGATCCCTTTGGAAGTTATATCTAATTAATAAAATTATTCGAAATACTGAAAATAGATCGTCCCCTTTTCTTTATCCTCTCTACTACGCTCCTTCTATCTTTTTTTTTTTATTAACACTTGTTCCTATATATAATCACCTAACAAGCGCATAGATTGTCGTCACCTGGACTTTTCTTGTTTCTCTGGTCAAGACGGTTTATGAAGAAACTCGGATGTATAAAATATATAATATATATCATGTGTACGTTTACCATTACATATCTAATTTAATCCTAGAATGCTATCGTCGTTTAGCAGTATTACTATCGGTACGTAAATATTACGTATAACAAAAAAAAACATATATATAATCTATCTTTTATCTTATCAAAAGATATGGGTTTCCGCGAAGAGTTATCACTGTCACCTTATACACCTTCACTCACAATTTTTAATTTTCCAATCAATCTCTTATAAAACCGCATACATAGGATCAAATCAAAAGATCTGTCGATTACGAGTCGACTGTTCTCACACGGAACCATGTGTCAATCCAACAAAAAGATATATTTTAAAAATCTGAACAAAAGTAAGATTTTTAATTGATCACCCCCTCTCGGAAGGCAATGGCAAACCACTGAGAGTATCTTTGCCAAGACAGTTACCGTGGAGCATGCATGAGCATGCATCACATTTACACAATAGACATGTAGGAGAAATTTTACTTTGTAACAGCTCAAAAAACATGAGTATGCAAACCGAGAATTTTGATTGTCTATAGAAGTTGCCAAGTTTTTTTTTAACCATTATATCCATTTTATGATTAACTAGCTTAAGTTACCCGGCGTTGCCGGACTTCTTTTAATATGTTATTGTTTAATTTTCACATTACCACCCGCCCTTCCCCCCTCTCCCCTCCCCGCCCACTACTCTCACGCCCCCCCGCCAACCCTTCTTCTGTCCACCGCTCCGCAAAATTATCACAAAGTGTCAAAGGGATGAAATCAGAGAGAGGGGGGTGGGTGGAATGTCCAGATTTCATGGTAGCCTATATTTTGCGCAGGGGTCTAGAGAGTAACTATGCCAAATTTGGTCCAGATTGGTCAAAGGGTTCACGAGTGTATAGAGAACATACATCCAATTATATATATATAGATTTAAATAAAAATCAACGTAGAAGGCATGAAATTGCCATTACGCGTTATACTCAGTATCAATGCAAGACGAACATGATACATACTAAAACACAAAATGAAAGAAAAATTTAAAAAATCGACATATTTAATTAAAATACATAAAATTTACGTACGATAGCATTCTATGATCAAGGCACAGACAGGACAGAACGTTTTCGACATAAAATCTAAGTTGTGGAATGTGAATATACGATAGAAAAATGCATAATAGGGAAATACGATTAAATAATGTTGCCCTGTATCCTCCGTCCGAGTATAAACTCCTACACGGAGCTATCCCTTCTAATAATTCATAAACATAATAGAGGCGTTTACTCAGGTATTGAACCGCATTGTGTTTAAACGGTTAATCGTGGCATCACATGAAACGCTACGCTAAAAACGAGACGTTACGTTAACTAAAAAATATCTTTCTCTTTACACAGTTTCATTCGATCACATGGTTAGGCCTTTGCAGAGTTTTCGGCGATGTAATGTACCCGCTTTTCACCACGTTCACAACAAGATTTTTGGGCTTCGGCGGTAACGGCGGAGGCTTCGACAGTTTCGTGTGCGACACGTCCATGTTTCCGTAGCTTCCTGAGTGCGGACTCTTCGATGGAGAATCACCGTTCTCGATAATCGTCTGATCTCCGTCCACCAATGTCCTATCGCCGTCTAGAGTGAACGAGCTGTCAAGGCACTTACTTAAAGGCTCGCTAATATTAACCAAGGCTGAGAATCGTTCGTTCGCGGTTCCGTTTGTCACGTGTGCGGGATACTCGTATCCACTACTGCTTTGCTTATCCTCGCCAGAGTCGTAAAACTTCGCGGTACCTTCGCAATTGGCCGACACCACCCGAGTCCGTCGCATCTTGTTAGAATCCGACGGTTTCCCGTTCTCCTTGTTCTGATCAATAATTTTATAGCTTTAAGAGTTGAAACACATATTTATGATATAGAGATCTCATATGTACATTTATGCACACGTAATTTAGTACTGCTACTAAATTCCAATATAAGATAGAATAAAATAAATTGAATATCTCATATGCAGTGCATGTGTGACTGTACCTTTAAAAAATCTGGTAGTTCAAAGTTGATTTCCGTCCCTCTCTGATCCTCCAATCTCGATCTTTGCGCTCTTTTCAATCCTTCGTATAAATCTATAAAGAAAAAGTCATGACTTATATCTAAAATGAACTATTATAAGTCATGACTTATAATAAAACAAATTGTTATCTCAATAGATAAGATTTTATTATTTTTTTATCTTTTGATTAATTAATAATTTTTAACACTAAATATTTTTATAATTATATGTATAAAATAATCTATTTAAAATTTGGATCCATAGATTATAAGATATTTTATATGAAAGAATATATATTATATATATCGTGCTTACCATCTCCGTCAAATCTGCCTGGAAGCTGCAATTTTACGCCATTACGCCACTTTGCGATAAGTGGTGGCTGAGATTTAATAGGCGCTCCCTCATGTATGCAATCTGTATTACCCTTCTCACTTGTGTTGCAACATTTAGATTTCGCCTTAACCAAGAAAACCGGAAGTAAGTCGCGTGTGTGTACATACATAAACAACTGAATACCTTAATTGGAAAGAGAGAATATATTACCTTCTTCTTTCCATGAATTGTCGAATCCCGAAGGAAGAATTTGCTAGATAATATGGAAGATCCTTCTGAACGTTGATCATCCGACTATAAAAGATAATTTAATAAAAAAATATATAAGTGATGTTAATTGGTTGCATAATAGAAGATAGCACATTCTTGTTCTTTAAGCATTATCGTGCTTACCTTACATGATCCTTCACTATACTGATACTTATTTCTACTTTTCCCAACCAGAAGCTCTTCGAATACTTTATTAGTAATTTCATCCAGAGTGGGTTGTGCGTGTGGTACTTCATCCAAATATTTGGCAGTATGCAATTCCCGTTGAAAATCTGTAAAAGAATAACATTTAATTAGAAAGTTTTAATTATTTTTATTCTTATTAATTTATTAAATATCATGACATATCATTATTTTAATTATATTTTAGAATATTTAATGTACACGAGTTTTCTAAACACTAAAATTATTTCAAAATATTGATGATAGATATAGAGATATTATGTTCAAAAATATATTTTGCAAAAAAATAATCTTTTTGATTTATAATTATATTGTGATAATACACTAACCTTCTTCATTCGCTACTACAATAATGCGAGTAGGAGCATTGATGGCCATAATATCCATAGGAACACAACGACCTTCGCTCCAAATACTAATCAAGTCTAAATTAAAACCATATTTATTTAAAAGAGGTCTCAAGACTTCTTTCAGAGTTTTGCCCTTGTGAGCGATAACGCTTATTATCCTTCGCGAGGGTAATTCTACTTTTAAAACTTTTGTGAGAACAACCTCTACTTCCTGGCCTGCTAATACTGATGAAAAACATTTCGTATCCACCATCTGCAAAAGAACAATATATAATACAGTATAGAATCATCATAACAGATAGTCTACATTAAATTGCATTAATGCAATAATTCAACAATATATGACAGTGATTAAAGCATGAGTTGTAATGCAAATATATGCAGATAGCAAGTGATATTTTTACTTGAGAGAAATGTAATAAAACAATTTTTGTCTTTTCCTCCACCAAGTGCAATATAGAGGAAATAATAACTAAAAGAAATACATTACCCATTAGATATTTACTTTGAGCAAGCTAACATAAAATATTATAGAGGAAGATAAACTCTATCTATGTGTTATAATGCAAAAAAGCACAGATGCATGCATTAGGTAAATTGTACTTCTCGTAAAATTTGCATTCAGTTAAACAAAAAGCAGCACAAACCTCATCTGTTGCTAGTATCAGAACGTCATAGTTAGAGTATCGTAGGGCTCGCTTATCAAGGAGACGAGTAACAACGTCTTTAATGGTCTCAGTTTGGCTGGTTGTCACTACTGTAGTGGACCCATCGGGCAATATGACTCGACACAAACCCGTACATTTGCGAGCGTCTTTCTTTTCGTTTGTTTGCCCATCATAAGACGATACAGACTACAAGTGAACACACATTCGCTCACATATACAAATTGATATGTATATTTTTACATGCACTTTAGAATTTATATGATTTGATGAAGTGACCTGACACCGTTTTGCAATACAAGTCTAAAAATTTTACTTAATAAAAAAGATTTATAGTTTAAATTAAAATTTGAATTGAGTATTAATAAAGTTTGAATTAAATCTATTCTATAACACCTGATATCTCAGTAGATTAATACAACGCATATACTACTCTTTCACCTGGTTACTATATAACTGCCACCTTAAAAAATGTATCACCAAAAACATTCTCTACAAAGTAGATTTGCACACAACACTCGTTAAAATAACTCAAAATGCAACTAAAGAAATTTATTAGAAGGATTACGCAAGTTTCATTTCAATACTGGCACATACAATTCATACAACAGAGTCTCTTAATTCAATTATAAAGAAATGGCAATCTTATCATCAAGATGTATACTCGATGATTATTCCAGATTTATTTAAAACATCATTAGATGCTGTGTTAATTGTAATAATACTTACATGTTTGTTAAACGACTGCCGTAACGCCAAATCCCACGACGCTAATGACGACCTACTACTAGATATTGACACAGTGTCCTCATTATTGTTACCTTCTGTTTCTCTCTTAATAACTGTAAAGCTTTTATATATAGTCTCACTTCGGCTAGGGGCTTTGTTGTACTCGGATTCACCACGATCTTTCGATTTGGATCTGGAAATGTAGTAAAATGAAATAAAATACATATTGCATAAGCAAACGTTTTCGTTTATCGATAAAAATAAATAAAATTATAATTTACCTATTTTTTCTGTTCCAGGGAAGAATCGACTTTCGACAACGATCTTCCGCATCGGAATGACTCTTCTTTAATTTTACACTAGGCGAACTTGTAAGATGTAGATCACAGTCTTCTGTATCAACAATAGCACTTCCCGCTTCCAAACAGGCACGATAAAGTTCCGATCGTAAGAATCTTGGGTAACTATCGAACTTCATTAGGTTGAATACTTGTTTCTGAGCCTAAAACAATAACATCAATTATTTGATTTGATTGTACACAATAATAAAATTCACAGACATTCATCATATGAAATACATAAAAAACATTTTGAGAGATTTAACAATATAACATTTATTTTTAATCAAAATAACTATGCTATATAATACTCTTGTTTTTAATAGAAAGTACAGGACAAGATTTCAACGATACACATACCTGCAGAAATAAATCCGCGGGTGCTTCGTCGAGTAATTCTTGGGTAATTTGTCCTGACGCATGACTATCAACGTTTACTGGCTCGGCGGCTGTACTCGACAAATGACGCTGATATATCTGACAAGCTAATCGATGGCGCATAGTAGCGTCTTTAGTATCTTTGTATCTCTCACAAGCAGCCCAAAAATATATATTTTCATGACTAAACTCCTTTTTGAGAAACTCCTTGAATAAGAACAATTGGCTTCAGTATGATATGCATATAACATTCAATAAACACAAAAGGAATCGCGCACTACTTACAGCGAATGTTTGCAAGCCCTTTGGATCCTCCAACAATTTTTCAAATCCATTTGCCCACGTGTGCACTCCTTTGCAGTCATTGTTTTTGTCACAGGACTCCGTACTACCATACTGCAATAGATATATTCCATTAATAAAATAAAACTGAAAAATAAATCTATGAATATTATTTTTAATGTACTGCAAATGTATTAAATGTGTTTGATTACACTTTTGAGGCTTCCACGGGTGTTTCCTTCAAAATTGTTAAGAAGTTTTCGAGTTACCTCCGTGCGCCGGCATTAATGTATTAAGATACGGAGATAACCCGAAAACCTTTTAACAATTTTGTATTCAATGTGTTTTAAATAATGTATTATAAATGCGCAAAAATTCCGATAAAGAAAATTTCCATTTTAGATAAATGTTATTATTAAAAATTTCTCTTGTAATTAGCAAGGTATTTAAGAAAGTCGGCAAATAATATACACTTAAATAATTCTTACTTTTCCTTGAACTTACACATTTCTAAATTAACTATTATTTAATCAAAGAAATATTCTTTTGATGATATAACAGGATAAATATAGACATCATTCTAAAACACACACACAAGTGGCCTTATTAATAATTCTTATAACGTTCTGTTGTATTATAATTGCTGTTGGTTGGTCAACATTATTATTACGCACAATCGACGAGCTTTATTCGCGATTCCATTTGCCCATTATATCGCGAAGTCTCCGAGAGAGATTCTATTATTTACTCCTGCGCATTCCTGAGCAGGAACCTTTGCAGTTCAGCAGCTGTCGTACACGCAACAGGTGCGCGCTATGAGAAAACGCTTTCTTGGATCGTTCACGTCGCATGCTCTGTTTTCCCATCCCCTTTCCCCACGTCTTCCTACACGTGCAGAGCCAACGCGCAGTTTCATCTTCCCACGTACGATTTTTCTCAATTGACATTACGGTGCAACTAGAAGAGCGACTTAAATGACACCCCGACGAGATATTCAGCAGAGATGTGCGAATCAAGATTTTTTTGACACCGAATTGAATCGAATTCGAATTTCATTTCTTTGTTCGAATTTAAATCGAATCCGAATGGAATCGAATTGACAATCAAATCGAATCATTGAAATGTAACTTTAAATAATAAAGAGATTTCTATGTAAGAAAAGTTACATTGATTATATCATATAAAGTCATTTTAAATATACGTGTATTTAAATATTTAATGTAAAACATATTTTACTTACAATTTGATAATAGGGCCACAGTACGTGTCAAAAATTGTAAATAAAACTGCAGTTACAATCTTAAGCACGATCTCAAGATGCTATACGGCTATTTCATTGGCTGAGTGGAATCTTAAGACCACCTAAGATTCGAAACTTAAGATGATCTTAAATATAAAAATCGACTATGAATACCGGCCTTAGATTCGAAATTTTCGAATAGTTCGGATTCGAATCATACACAGAAAAAAAATGCTATTGCTTCAATTAAAGTCTACGTCACAGGTTGCCACAAACATAAATAGTTCATTTAATTGTATTATGATTGGACCAAATATCTAGATTATTCTTAAGAATAATTCGTATGTCCAATCGATTCGTATTCGATTATTCTTAAAAATAATCTAGATATTTGGTATTATTCTTAAAGAATAATTTAGATATTTGGTTCAATCATAATACAATTGAATGAACTATTTATGTTTGT
>NJRQ01000425.1:70870-98912 GCA_003063805.1 Aphaenogaster ashmeadi
AAATCTAAAATAATTATTGTACTTGTGTCTATACACTATAAGAAAATGTAATGTGTAAAATAGTATAATAATAATAATAATGTTTCATTATGACATTATTTTCTTTTATATTTTTAACTGACAAGCACTTAACTTTAAAAAGAATTTCAATATTGCACGATACATATAATTGCACTATTCTGCAGCGAATTCTGCTGCAAATTTTATTCGTGATTTATGCACGTTCGGAGTGGTGTTGGATATTTTTAATGAGCTGTATAATTAAGGATATGAATCAATTAAAATCGGAGGATCAAGGTATAAATGAATGGAGTTACCTTATCGCGATGTATGGATGTAGCTTTATGCAATTAAAAGTAACGGCTTCGTCAAAATGAAATACGCAAAACCCTTCCTAGTAAAAAATTTTTCATATAAAAATATTTATAAATATATATAATTATATATAAAATATGTCCATATATGTTTTTTCTCTTGTATAATCTGTATCTGTATATATAGGAAAAATAATAAGAACAAATTATTGAAAAATTAGAAAAATAATTTTTGCAATGTTTTTTGTTACAAAAAGTAAAATTGCAATTAGATTATACAATATTCTATATATAATCATATATAATTTTTTAATACATGTATATATGATTATATATGGGCAATTTTTTCTCATTTCCTCAAACTTTACTCTTATTTAAAAAAAACAATGCGCAAATTATCCTTTTAATTATTTTTAAATTCTTCTTATTATTATTTTTCTTATATATACGAAAAGAGATTATACAAGAGAAGGAAAACATACATGGACATATTTTATATATATATTATAAAATAATTAATATAATTATATATGTTTATATATAGGTATATTATAAAATATTATAAATTTTATATATATATTATAAAATATTATAATATAATTATATATGTTTATATATATATATATTCTTATATATGAGAAATTTTTTACCGGGTTACTTTAGGCTGGATCTACAATAGGTGTAGTAAGCCTTTAGCCTTCTGCTCTAAGCTAAATAATTTCCGATAAAAAGCTTTGCCTATGCTACCTTAAGTCGTAATTCCTAAGCTTTAAGAGTTGACTGAATCCCAACTGTAACGTTTAGGGCTTGAATCAATGTAGGAAACGTTTTCTGTCGGAAATTACTTTTCTTAGAGCAGATGGCTAAAGGCTTACTACATCTATTGTAGACCCAGGCCTTAAGGATAAATGGTATAACGCTCCTCCGATTCTTCAATAAAATCAACACAGTTAATTTTATATAAGCTGTCAGCTTATAAATTCTAATATCTAATAAATTATATTAGATATTACATATTATATAAGCTGTTAGCTTGATTTGGCTACAAATAGTATGATTCAATGATAATGAGATGAATATTTAAGATATTTTTTTATGATATGTATATGACTAGGATAGTATAATAAGGGCTGTCTATGATAGATATTGTGGGAAAAATTGGCAAATTCTAAGTGTATAAGGAGTGGATGTCTTCTATGCGGCCGACCCTGCATCTATCATCGTAAGATCTATTCATGCACCTAAAGGCGGTGCATCAACCTCAGTTCGCGGGAACGTTCTTTTTAACGTTACTTTAGACATTGTTGGATGCAACGTAGTTGTTAAGAGCTATTTTCAACTCTGCGCCGACGTACAGATTTAAGTTTAGCGACTCACCCTCTTCAATCCCATTACGCTAATTCATGTCATTCTGCGAATTCAAGAACTGTAATGTTTTAGCTTATTGCTATCTACAGATATATATTCGGGATAAATATTTAAATAAAGATTAAGATATTCTCGTCTATCATTTTCCGAGATTACCAAGAATGTAATCGCAGAAAATCGCAGATCTATAATTTCCATTTTCATCCCTTAAACTTCGAAAAAATTTTAATTCAGGCAAAGGCATTTAACATCCCAAATTAAAAGAAAAGAATTAATCCAATTAAGAATTATTAATTAATTCTTAATTAATTAATAATTATTAATAAGAATTATTAATAAGAATTATTAATTAATTCTTAATTCTAATTAGTGTTTGCTGCGAAATGCTCACTTCGAATCCGTCGGAGGATCTGCAGAGAGGAAATACATGACTACCAAGGCATCCTGTATAAAATTTGTACTACGCGAACCCGATTCGACGAGCAGCGTCTATTGCATCAGTTTGTAATCCCATTCCTAGGAGCGGCGGATACGCTTGTATGCCAAATAAAGTAATCGTATGCGAGAGCATGTGGCGTAAGTAAAACGCGGGAACGCGTTCGCACAGAACCGCCGATCTGGTTTCTGGTTGTTACGTTTTCGCTTGACCCTTGCCTGCGTGCACGAGCGCAAATCAGAGACAGGAAACGATGACGCAGCCGTGAATAACGAGTACACGAGAGGAACCGGAAATCGTTCGCGACGACAAATCCTACGGGAGAGCATTAGCGTTACTGATGCATTCGAAAGTAATCAGAACTCGTGAGAAACGAGAGGAGAAGAAGATACGATCTCGCGTACGTTTCGCTAATTGACGTAAAAACATGTAATTGGCTTCCGGTAATTTAGATAATATATAATGATAAATTAAAATGACTAGAGAAATATATAATATTTTTAAGGAATGCAATTATAAAATGCAATTATAAATTTTATGCAATTATAAAATCAATAAGACGCCCTCAAATTCCACATGGAAAAACAACATATTATAGACTGCATGATTCAAAATAAAAATAAATAGATAAATGCATTCAAGAAAAAATGGATTCTAAATATTTAACTGGATGCATGTTCAGAATTCACTTTTCGTCTTTTATCAACCCAACTGACAATGAGAATAAAAAATACTGACTGTTACAATGCCACCTGCAAAAATGCGAGAAAACGCAAATTGATTTTCGAAGCTCCTCGAAGAAGCAGATTTATGGTGAAATAAATAGGACAAATTTTCTAAGAACCAAAACGGATTGAATTAAACAAAAGGTGTCTCACTATGCAATTGTCCGAGACGCTGCTGCGAAAATTCCGGATCTCCTGCAGACTTCCCCAAGGACGAGGCTTGTCGGGCTTGCCGGAATACGAGTGACAGTAGGGTGGCCGCGCGTACTCCATGCTGGAATTGATGTCCTCCAAGCTGTGCACCAGCGATTTCGTTACCTGGCCGCAGTACACCTTCGGGCTGAGCTTGTTCGTAGTGTCCATGAGACGCTTCAGTCCCTCGGTCGACGCCACTTTAGACGATTCCGCGGCGTCCTCAATGCCGTCGAGCAGCGCCGTGGTGCAAACGGACGCGAGAGATCCAACGGACGTACTGGCCAACATAGTACGTGCCGCCGCAGCAGGGGCAGATGTCCCGGCGCAGGTGGTGGTCGTACCCTCCCCACTCCCCGTCACGTGCCGCATCTCTGTGAAAAGCGCATTTCGTAGTTCCCCACCATCGTCGCCACTACATTTGTCCTTATTCAAAAAAATTAAACGAATTCTGTGGTATTCATAATCGGTTTCTTATATTTAAGATCGTCTTAAGTATAATCTTAAGATGTCATAAACCAATCACAAAGGGCCGATTTCACCATCTTCGATTAACTTGATCCTCCGATTAATTTTGTCACCAGAATTGTCAACAGCAAGAATTCAAAAAAGTAAGTCGTCTAAGTCCTAATCTATATTCTTGTCACGGCAAAGAAAAAGTGTAGAGAGAAATATAAGAAGCAAGAGATTTAATATTAAATGAATTTGCGAGTTACTTTTTATGTATTAATGCACACGGCAATAGCAATAATATTACAGGTTCAGCTGCCAAGAGATTAGGAGAGATGATCAGTTTTCAGCTTTGCAGTTGGCAACTTTTACATTTAATCGGAGAATCAAGTTAATCGGAGATGGTGAAATCGGTCCAAAGTCGCATTAACTTAAGGTGTTACTTAAGACAGTTTTGAAATAAAAACGGACTATGGTATTTATGGTCCATTCTTATACTTAAGATCATCTTAAGTAATGTCTTAAGACGCTAATACGGCTCTGTGATTGATTTATGACATTTTAAGATTGTACTTGAGACGATCTGAAATATAAGAAACCGATTATAAATACCGGCCGTCCCAATTTCGGATAGATATTCAATTGAAGAAGAAAGAAAAAGAGTCCCAAAAAAATAGAGATGTGCGAACTATTTGAATACGAATCGAATCGAACCGAATCAGATAAGATTCAGTTCGATTCAAATTTGAATCTCTATGATTCGAATCCAAACTACTCGAAAATTTCGAATCTAAAGCCGGTTCATAGTCGATTTTTATATTTAAGATCGTCTTAAGTCGAGTCTTAGGTGGTCTTAAGATTCCGCTCAGCTAATGAAATAGCCATATAGCATCTTGAGATCGTGCTTAATACATTTGCAGCCGGCGATTTTAGCGCGCGACTTGCTACAGATTTTCAAAATGACGTAAAATTACGTCAGCAGCTGCGAATATGTTAAGATTGTAACTGCAGTTTTATTTACAATTCTTGACATATACTGTGGCTTTTGTCAAATTGTAAATAAAATATATTTTATCAGTTTTATATTATTTATAAATACATATATATTTAAAACGACTTTATATGATATAATCAAAATTATTTTTCTTACATAGAAATCTTTTTTATTATTTATTATTTATTTAAGTAAATTACTTATTTAAATAAATAATAATAAATTTAATTTAATTAATTATTATTTATTCATTAATCTTTTTAATTATGTTGTCAATTAAAGTTATGTTTCAATGATTCGATTCGATTCGAATTCGAACAAAGAAATGAAATTCGATTCGATTTGGTGTTAAAAAACCTTGATTCGCACATCTCTACCAAAAAGTATGCGGAAGACGTGGTTTTCGTCGCATTGTGTTTCGTCGGGTTACCTTTCGAAGGATCGAATTTTAGTTCCTCGTTCCACAATCTGGCCTCCGAGGTTGCGCGAACTGTCAATCGGTGTCCCGCAGCCTCATTGACAGGTTCTCTAGATGATCGCGCGCTTACATTCTGCAAATAAATTATCCGTGAGCCAAAACGTGATGCACAGCGTAATATTACAGAATATACCAAGCAAATAGCAAACCGCTTTTAATATATATTCGTTTACATACATGTAGAAAATATGGTAAATTATATTTTTAAGTTATTGAAAATATCTCTAACAAGTATCTAAAATTTCAAGACGTTCGTGTAAATTTATGCTGAAGTTCTAAATAAATTTGGTCGAACAAAATTTACATTCTCATTCTTCACAGATGGTACAGAATTTATAAAGTAGAGAGATAGCATTAACACTAGAAGTATCGAACAGTTATTTTAGACTGTTTCTATTTTTGAAGTTAATGCATTTTTTGCATATCAAAGATACACAGAAAAAAATGCTGTTGCTTCAATTAAAGTGTACGTCACGGGCTGCCACAAATATAAATAGTTCATTCAATTGTATTATGATTGGACCAAATATCTAGATTATTCTTTTAATAATCTAAATATTTGGTCCAATCATAATACAATTGAACTATTTATGTTTGTAGTAGCCCGTAACGTAGACTTTAATTGAAGCATTTTTTTTCAGTGTAGAATTTCAAAATTTTCTGACTTTTCATCAATTACTCAATTGACAAAAAGTCAGAAAATTTTTAAATCCTATCTTTGATATATAAAAAAATATATTAAACAATAATAATAATTAAGACAATACCGTGATATGTAACATACAGTAAAAAAATATTTATTTAAAAAATAGAAACGATCAAAAATGACCGTTCGGTACTTCTGGTGTTAACAGAATATTAACTAATTCATAGAAAGTACCCTATATTGCATATTGGAAGAGCATTGCCTTCTTCGTTCGCAGTCGTTCGCCGTGTTTTTACCCGAACAGCTGCCGTAATCATCCTTAAAACCGATTCCGGAGTCACTGTTGCTTGAATGAGCAGTCGACGTGCTAATATTGCTCGGTTGAGGAGAAGCGGTGTCCAAGCGTACGCGTGCTTCGTTGTAAGGATTCGTCTCCCCATTCGTGCAATCGGATATATACAATGTCTGTATGGCACCAATAAGGCTCATACAACTGTCGGGAAACTCTTGGCAGACGTTTAGCTCCGATGATTTTGTACACATAAATCCGAACACGTTACATGCACTAGAATGCACCTCGTGGTCGATTAACTTGTAATAAATAGTGAAAACATGACACGAGTTCGAAACGATATCGTCCGTATTCTTCATGGACTTGGTTAATATTCCAAAATACTGCTTGTCTTGCTCGGAAAAGGAGTTACAGAATATTATCCGATACGAAGGGTACTCAGCGATAACGCGATTCTCCGAATTCGTGAGCTTAATATTGGCAACGTGAATGGTGAGAAGAACGGTAGTTGGATTTCGCTTCTCGGCCTTCAGTCTTTTAATGCATTTTCTCAAAACCTGCAACAATAAATGAAAATTTATATCGTATTTTGTCTTTATTCCTATATTATATATATTCTACAATACAAAATAAACGTCAGGTCGACTTCAAGTGTTTACTATATTAATTTGACAATTAAATCGTTAAGTTTACGATCAAGCATTAGGCCTAGTCTACAATGGTAGTAAGCCTTTAGCCTTTTGTTTTAAACTAAATAATTTTCGACCAAAAGTTTTCTGCACAGCTTCAATCGTAATCCTTACGCTTCAAAAGTTGGTCCCAATTGCTAAGTTTAGGGCAGCGCAGGAAACGCTTTTTGTCAGAAATTATTTTACTTTAAGTAAAAGATTAAAGACTTATTACAGCCATTGTAGACTAGGCCTTAGACTTAGTCTACACTAGGTGTAGTAAGCTTTTAAGCTCTTGTCCTAAATTAAATAATTTTCAGCAAAAAATATTTACCATGCTGCCTTAACGTCCATTTCTACCAACGTAGATTAACTTTAATTTCGGTTTAACTTACTCTTTATCTTTTTCCAGTTCTAAGAATTCTAGAAGAAGATAAAGAGTAAGTTAAACCGAGATTAAAGTTAATCTACATTGGTAGAAATGGACATAAGAATTAAAAAAAGATAAAGAGTAAGTTAAACCGAGATTAAAGTTAATCTACATTGGTAGAAATGGACATAAGAATTAAAAAAAGATAGAGTAAGTTAAACCGAGATTAAAGTTAACCTGTATTGGTAGAAATGGACATAAGAATTAAAAAAAGATAGAGTAAGTTAAACCGAGATTAAAGTTAACCTGTATTAGTAGAAATGGACGTAAGTCATAATTCCTGAGCTTCAAGAGTTAACCAGATTCTAACTATAAAGTATAAGACATAGGGCAGTGTAGGAAATGTTTTCTACCGGAAATTACTTAGTTTATAGCAAAAGGCTTACTACACCTATTGTAGAGCTGGGTCCTAATCAACAAGTTGTATTCAAAGGTATAGGTATGTCGGAAACAATACCTGCATCATAGAGGACGGATGCAACTGATTCGGTATGTCGATAGTACCGAGGTAACCGACGACCGTTCTGTGCACGATCTTTTCGGAGTCGCGCTTGTGAGACACCGGTGGCGGCGGCGGCGGGAGCGGGCTCGTCATGTTCCAGCGATAATGCAGGCCGGAATAATTGTACTGATCTTTAGGGTCGGGCGCCGCCGGGCCGGTCGGGGCCGCGTTGAACATCGCGCCGCTCTGCAGGTCCCTGACCACCTTCGCCGCCCTGCATTGCAACTGCAAAGCACTCGCGTTAGCGGCCCGCGGCTTGTGCGCGTACTTGGGCTTGGATCTTACGGTGGCCAGGCCCTCCTCGTCCGAGGAGTCGGAGTAATAGTTCTCGGCGATCTGCAGCCGCAGGATGCCCTTGGAGCTGCCGATCAGCTGCACCACGTCGTCGTGCGGCACCTTGCTGACGTTGTGGCCGTTGACAGCGACCAGGTAGTCGCCGGCGCGCAGACCGGCGCCCTCCGCCGGGCTGCCCTGCACGATGCAGCTGAGTATGCACGGCTGCTGGCCCGATATCGTGAAGCCGAAGCCCTTCGCGCCGCGGACCACCTCGACCGCCCGCACCCCGTAGTTCACCCGCTTCTTCTTCCGCCTGTTCTGATGCATGTCTGCCTGCCTGCCGCACCCTGGGGCACGCAACGTCACGAGGGGTCCCCGGGGAGGCACGCGCGTTCACCACCGTTGCCGAGGAGCACGTCGCGGTGGCTCGTCGACTCCATCGTTCGCGGCCTCACGCCTCCTCGGCGGACATCCTCCTCTGTGACGTTCCCCCGTGGTTTCACTCGATTATGGTCGTAGACTCCCCTAGGAGTCTGGAGCCAATTTTCCTTCCTTCAGTGAAGGACTTCTTCTTCTTCTTCTTCAGCCCCAATGATGGATTTCTTCTTCTTCTTCTACTGTTGATCCCTCTTCGGATTTCCGTCCCACGTTGAGTGGGTCAAAAAAGCACGATTTAGTTGGTCCAAAAGACCAGTGGACAGCTTTCCCGGGGATAAAGAAAGCACCCTTTCTTATTATTAATAATGAATTTCGACTTTATATATTAAGATACCACGCTTTATCAAATCACCATTTATGGCAGGCACCTCCTCGGGGCTAAGAAAGCGCCCGATTGTCACTCGTGTGAGACTACTCCTGACACTCTGGACCCTGGACCCTGGACGCTGGTACGCCCACTTCTACCCGCGGAGATCATTCGTGGATCATTCCTCGATCGATTCACTGTGCCCGAGTCCCGATGGAAGTGTCGTCCGAATCGGGAAACCCTGGACGCTCGTCACTTCGCGTCGCTCGTCGGCCGAACCTCGCTAACAGCAAACTCTACGAGCGGATGTTTTGGAATGCGTCCATCGAGGAGACTAGAGAAGGTGATCGACCTTGTGGCAAATATGCTTAGCCCGAGGTGGCTCGGAGTAATCGGATCGTAAGGCGCGCCGACGTCGTCGAGGTGGGTGATTGGCTGTTGACGAAGAAGTTCTGGACACTCCGCGTTTTCCTTACCGGCAGCCAATCGGTATGCTCGACACTCTGGGTCTGTTCGTTTCATCCGCCTTACAAGGATCTGTCCACGCTTTAACAAAAAATAATTAATAATTAATAAATTAATTTTGATATAATTGAAATATTAATTTTATCGATTTTGTAATAAATTCACCAGTCTTATTATAAAAACGCAAAATGCTCAAAAAGTATCTCTTTATATTATATATATGTATATAAAGAGTATTTTATATATATAAAGAGTATTTTATATAATTTCCTGGTAAAAAATTTTTCATATCAAAATATTTATAAATATAAATATATAATTTTATATAAAATGTATCCATATATGTTCTTTCTGTTGTATAATCTGTATTCTGTATATACAGAAAAAATCAGAATAATTGAAAAATGATCCGAAAAATAATTTTTGCATTGTTTTTTGTTACAAAAAGTAAAATTGCAATTAGACTATACAATATTCTATATATGATTATGGGCAATTTTTTCTCATTTCCTCAAACTTTACTTTTATTTAAATAAAGCAATGCGGAAATTATCCTTTTAATTATTTTTAAATTCTTCTTCTCATTATTTTTCTTATATATACGAATAGAGATTATACAAGAGAAAAAAAACATATATGGACATATATTTTATATGTAATTATATGTTTATATATATTTATATATGCTCTTATATGAAAAATTTTTTACCGGGAGAGAAAAAAGGACAGCTACTTGAAATATAAATACTAATAATAAATGATAGTTGAAAATTCTCACAAAAGAATTAATCAAAAGCAAAACGTCAAGATTCTTTCTAATTAAGCCTCACCAATTTATACCATTTTTAACATCCTGTTGAAGTCTATTTTCAGATTAGACTAGAAAATACAATTTCGCGTTCTATTTTCTCTCCTGAAATTTTGCCAGAATCCTCCCATCACAAATCGCTCGAAAATCTCTCGCTCCAAGCACAAATACATCCTTTTTCGCATCTCACAATCGGTTTACAGGAGATCCCCTTTTTCTCCTAAAACTCATACAAATCCAGATCGACAAATTCGCGAAGAAAACTCGCAATCGACGGTCGAAAAGCACTTTATCTTTTAAGATAAGAAGCTTCTTTCGTTATTCCACTGTTTATCGCGATCGGCACTTTATCGACTTTCGTTTCTTTTTTCTTTTTCCGTCCATCTACAGAGAGCTAAACTCGAGCACGTGACTTCGGAAAGTCACCGGCAGCAAACAGATACCTAATCGGCGGCCGATAACAACTATAACAAGCTGTTACATAAATCGGTATCATCGGCGAGGACAACGAGAGGGGTAAGCGCGATTCCAGCACGTTCTTCTACCACTTCCACGTTCCACCGGCTCGCCTTCCGTCCCGTCCGTCCTCATCTATTCGCTTAATTCAATTGTGCATCGGCAAGCGCGCGTACCGGTCATGTCCGTGGGTCTTCTCACATCGAGTAATATCAGATCCTGCAATTAAACTTAGTGTTAGCCTTGTTAACTTGTTGTGGATTACAACACGCGCGCACGCGACCGGTTTAAACCTGGTTTATGGAGGCTGTAACCGTTAACTTATGTCGCAACCGGTAAAGTTCAACTATAGGATTTCAATGCCTTCGTTCATAATGACTTTATGAAGGAAAGCATTGAAATCCTATAGTTGAACTTTATCGGTTGCGACATAAGTTAACGGTTACAGCCTCCATAAGCCAGGCTTTACGCGGCCGGGAATGGAAATCGAGGCTGCGAGAGAGCGAGGTTTCCCGTCACTCGCTCGCGAGTCGTCTAGCCAGGCCAGTCGTTGGCTCGTCTCACGGCGAAATGGTGTCGCGTCACGGAATCTGCGTCGCGATTCTCAGTCTGGGTATTAAACGCGGCACCGCTCGCGCCCCGATTCCGCCCGACGTCGGCAAACCGGCTCGATATTCCCGCTTGCTTCCCGGCGAAGACGCATTTGGCAGCGCAATGGACCGTGTCTCGATCGTTGGGTTGGGAGGAGCTGACAATGGGTGCTTTCCATTTAGTGACACAAATCGACACAAACGTCGTTCTATCTTTCTTGACACTCAAGAGAGTAACAAAGACATAATGACACTTGTGTCGACTTGTGTCATTAAATGGAAAGCACCCAATGTTGACATGTATCGCCGCATGTCAACATGTCCATTGTGCCATCAAGCGTCCTTGATTCCTCGCTCTGTTATTGGTTCCCTCTTCTGACGATGGTTAATATGATAGACTAACGGATCGCTTTATTCGCAGGAATCACAACAGTTGTAGGAACACGTCTACTGTCATCCATGGCTCAGGCTCTGCAGACTCACGGTGTTATTCCAGACGTGGTGGATAAGGTGCCCGCTGGCGTCCTGAACGTGACTTATCCCAATAATCTCGCCGTTGAGATTGGCAAGGTGCTCACTCCGACTCTGGTCAAGGATCAGCCCACTGTTCAGTGGGATGGAGAGACAAATACATTTTACACGTTATGCATGACTGGTTCGTAGCTCATTATACATGTATCATCATGGAAAGACTTCAGAACGAGAGTACAGTCTATAAGTTTTTTATTTTTTTAAAAATTTGTTTTAATGAGGGAAAGTTATTCTGACAGAAGTAACGCTAAGGCCCGTATTCTGAACGCACTTTTATCAATAAACGGGTTCATTTATTTTTCATATTCTATAGTATATCTGTACTTTAGAGGTAAAGAATCGTATATCCATTATTATAATCATATCCATTATTATAAATTTAGAGAAAACAGGGTTTAAGCCCGGTTTTTCATTTTCTGGTTAACTTGTTTAGGTTTAACCTGATGATAATCTAAACATTGTGTTTTTCTATCTATGGTTAATCACTAAATTGATGGTTTTATAGTGATAACTTTTAAAATGATCACTATAAAACCATCAGTTCATAATGATAATGTAAAAATTGTGTTTTTCTATCTATGGTTAATCACTGAAGTGATGGTTTTATAGTGATAATTTTAAAAGTTATCACTATAAAACCATCAGTTCAGTGATTAACCATAGAAAATTATCACTATAAAACCATCACTTCAGTGATTAACCATAGATAGAAAAACACAATTTTTATATTATCATTAAATTAAACCTAAACCACAAATTAACCAGAAAATAAAAAACCGGGCCTTAAAGTTTTAAATAGGGAAAGAGTGTATTTTTTTAGATATAAAATAAAAGAAACTGGAAACTAATCGTAATGGACATAACATATTTTACTATATTAAAGTAAAGCTCCTAGTATATTTGAAAAAGTATTAACTCAATTTTGACATAAAGTGGACATACGATCCTTTACCTCTGAGGTACAGATATGTAACGTAAACTATATGCTAAATGCGCACATTTATCGAAAAAGAGAATTCAGAATACGAGCCTAAGGCACATTTAAAATTTTATCTAAAGTAATCTTGTTCCATTCATTCTTTGAGTGTTCCATTCATTCTTTAATGGTAAATCTATAATTTACTTTTATTTTTACTCTTAATGTTTAATTTTTATACACAGTATACACACTGAAGAGGACCTAAATCGGGGTCGAAACGTTTGCGACATTTCTACACTGAGAAAAAAATGCTGTTGCTTCAATTAAAGTATACTACTTTAATACTACTTTAATAAAAGTATACTACTTTAATACTACTTTAATTGAAGCAACAGCATTTTTTTTCTGTGTATGTATATTAATTATTGTAAACATACACAAGAATTACGCACCGACAACTGCGTTGGCTCATATAGGTTTCTTTCTTTTCCTAATACGTGATTCTATAATTTAATAAGTCATCACGTATTCAGCTTTGAGTTCTATATCTTGTTCTTATATTTAAATAGATCCCGATGCTCCAAGCAGACAGAATCCTAAATTCCGTGAATGGCATCACTGGTTGGTAGGCAATATTCCTGGATCGGATGTGTCTAAAGGAGAGGCTCTGTCTCAATACATCGGTTCTGGACCTCCAGAGGGTACAGGTCTCCACCGATACGTATTCTTGTTGTACAAACAACCTGGCAAGCTCACTTTCGACGAAAAGCGCTTGACCAATCGAAGCGGTGACAACCGCGGCAAGTTCTCCATCAGGAACTTCGCCGCTAAATATAAGCTCGGCGATCCGATTGCCGGTAATATGTATCAGGCGGAGTATGACGATTATGTGCCGATTCTCTATAAGCAGCTTGAGGGTTAAATCTGTACAATGCATAATATAATGTTTACGATGGTATATATGTTTATACATAATGATGTATATCCAACTGTTTGTTAAATAAATACACATCAAGCATTTTTCAATGTATTGGCATTTGTGTTTGTTGCAATTAGGAAAGTAAGGAATATATATTTAAATATATTTTGTGTCAAGTGCACACTTTACACAAAACTAAAATAAGCGGAAGATATTTAAAAAAATTTGATAGCAATTGGAAGTTTATATATCGATATTAAAAATATATGAAAATTCAATCTTCCGAAAGAAAACTACGTTCAAATTTTTTCCCTATTTACGTCAGACTGATTATATGTATATATCTTCATACATATTGTATGAACTAATCTTATGATCTATGATATAACGAATTTTCTCAGGAAAAATTTGTACCACAAACGATATGTGCTGAATGTGTTAGCAGTAAATACACGATATTGGAAAGGCCGGCAGGACTGGCCTTCTATATGTAAGTTGGAGAGGGGATACATCTAGCAATAAAACGTTCCATCTCTTACCAGGTTCGTTTATATCGTTGTTGCAGCTTGCTGGAAATGGTGTCGCAAAAAATGAAGTATTTATTATCAGGTTCGTTAGTCCTGGTTCTGCTATTTTACAGAAAAACTCGCGATATTTACGAGTCATTTTGGCGTTTTAGTGAATAATGAAGTGGTAATCTATTTTTTAATGTAATTTTTGTTCACGCGATAATTGTACATATATCTTTAGGGATTCTTCTCTGTGCCGTCAGTTTTTCATTAGGCGATATTGTGGAATCGGAATTTAAGAAGGCGAAAATTGAGCCCGACATTATAGACAAAGCACCAATCGAAAAGATCGAGGTATGTATTTGCGAGTATATTCGCAAAACAGAAATTTAACTGGAGATTTAATTTACATAGTCGTTTAATTTATTTAGTTTATTTATTTATTTTATTATTTTTTATAATTTACTTTATTTAATTTAGTTATTTACTTTGTCACTTTATTATTTATTAAGTTTCAGTTTATTTACAAAATCGAATATAAAACTATTAGGCATTCAAAATAAATCGGCTAAGAATAAAAACTTATCTTGAAATTGTGATTGACTATGCGATCAAATGTAGAGATTTCTAAATTGTCACTAAATTTTTCTGACATTTTCATTGTGTAGCTAAGAGATTGTCAATTGCTAAGTATATTCTATATTTATTTAAAGAAGAATGACATTTATTCTGTCACTCAATATGTGAATGGACATAATCATTCTATCTAATGTTATATATTACAGCTATTTATAAATAATTTTGTACTACATAGGTAAAATACGGCAAGAAGGTAATCGATCTGGGAACTGAACTGACGCCGACTGAGGCTCACGAAATACCAGAAATACACTATAAACACGAAGGCGGAGTTCTGTACACGCTCGTCTTGACGGGTGAGACTTGAAACGTTGAAATTAATTAGCTGTAAAAATATTCAGACACATTTGCAAAGATAGACTCTACGGCGAAAATCAAAAACAATCCAAGTGAGATCAATACATATAAGCCATTTTCGGTCGAGACTAATCTTAGTGCCTAATAATCTTTTTCCGCGAATATATATAATATATATATTTTCCAAGTGAGATCGTTTTGTTTGCGAGGATTTCATAAACCGCAGACAGACAAATACTCATAAAGACGCGCTATCCTCGATGAGTTCAACTTTCACCATCTCAGAAACCAGTTTTCTCTATTGCCACCACTTGGCGACGCGCGGATTCGCTGGCATGTTAATTGTCAAGCTAAGACTTATGTAAAAGCAATATACAAATGTTTAAGAATTATGTTAGAACTTAGAATTAGTTCCGACTTGTATGTTTCCAATCATTTAGCAATTATCTTGATAGATGTTTCTTTTTTTTTTCATAAAATTCTTGCACGTCTCAATAAGCATATTTGATTATAGATCCTGATGTACCGAGGAGGGGAGGATACAACCGAGAATTCCGTCATTGGCTTGTGGGAAATATACCGGAAGAGAACATAGCTAAAGGCGAAGTCCTGGCGGAATACGTCGGTCCTGCGCCGCCAAAAAACACTGGAAAACACCGCTACGTGTTTCTTATTTATAAACAAAATCAGGGCGCTATTACCTTCGACGAAAGAAGATTGAGCACTTGGTGAGCGAACGCTCGTAATTAACAACAGTGTGCATTTATGCAGCCGGATATTTGATAATATATGTTTCATCTTACCTGATTAAAGGGACGGAAGTCAACGGAAGAGGTTCTCCATAAAGAAGTTTGCGGAAAAGTACAACTTAGAGGGTCCGATCGCTGGTAATTTTATGGTAGCGGAATATGATGACAATGTGCCTGCTTATCATAAGCGTTTGAATCTTTAATTAACCGGTATATAAGCGTTAAATCTTTTCAGACCTAAATATAAACATAAATTTCATACATAATTTTAAATCTTGCATTACTACTTGCATATATATATTCTCTTGGAATTATGTCATACAAAGAATGTCATACAAATTTGTGTCATTATTTAATACAAGAAAACCGTAAATAAAATTATAAGAGAGTAATTATTTAGATATAATTTTTATGAAATCTCTCTTTGACAAATATAATCATGTATCCTTCTTTCTATACATTTCTACGAGAATATCGTAATTGTAGACAGCAGAAATAAATGAAATAATTACTTACCAGCAGGTAAAGACCGTTTTCAACAGAGTCTATTTATTTTCGTTGCTGTTGTTTTATTGTTATAAATATAAAAGGTACATGAGACATTCATTACGTTCGTATCCCCGAGGTCGTTACATGACGTTACTGCGCCTTTGTGGGCGTATCACTAGTACGTGTGAATCCTTAATTTTACGAGCTTATTCTCTACGATCGATTATTAAATACCTGCGACTTTAGTGTTACGTTATACACATTGACTAGAATATGATGAGCGCAATTCGTAATTAAGATTACGAACCAAACGCTCCTGTCGAGCGTAATATCTTAAAAAGAGCAGAAGCTAAGTCGGGAAGCAGAAAGTTATTTCCATAAAATTACAGAAGTACAGGGTGCAGCCTTTCTTCCTCTATATATCGCCTTTACGGTGACATGGAAATTAAATACGTACATGTTGCCGTTTCCGCTGTCTCGTAGGCCTTTAGAATATCGATAATGCATGTTTGAATCGAACACTTGTCTCTCGCATAGTTCTCGAGAATATTCGTTCTTCGAGTGAATGTGCGTCACGTTGCTTCAAACGGGAATTGAAGAAACGCGACGTCTTATTACCAATGTTTTTATCACACTATATTTATGGACAGCGCAATGTTGAATAAATAAATCTTGTACCTTTTCATCAATACTCTAATAACGCGCTTTAATCGATTACCCTCGGTAAAAAATTTTTCATATATAAACACATAAACATATATAAACATATATAATTATGTATGAAATATGTCCATACATAAAATTTTTTATTATAATCATATATAAATGTGTAGAAAAGTTATATATGATTATATATGGGCAATTTTATGTATGGACATATTTCATACATAATTATATATGTTTATATATGTTTATATCTGTTTATATATGAACAATTTTTTACCAGGCCTTTTTTCGCAGAATATATTTTTCACTAATTCACTTGCAGCTGCACAGCTTTCGGTGTCTACTGTTTTGCATCAGTACAATGGGCACGTAATTTACCAGATCGGTAAATTACTAAAAATACCACCAAAAAAACTGCGTTTTCTTTCGAAATAGCACCAATTTAAGCTCACTGTCGAGTCGGCTGATGTCTTCTCTCTCTCGTCCATTACATGTGCAATATTACATCTTGTTGTTGGAGAAACGTATTCTTATTCTTGCGCAAGAAATATCCTGTTCGTGGCAGTGACAGCGGTCTTACAATCGCCTTCGATCATGACTGGACGATAATGCATTCAACGTAATTCGAAACTGATTCGTTAGACAAAACGACGGATATTCTCCTGCAGTAGTCCTCGCATCATCCTACTTGGACATCCTTAAACCTCCCATTAGAACGGTATCGTCGAATATATCTTTGGATTACCGTGATAGAATTACCGCAAATAGATACCTGACTATTATTCGGTAATCAGCGGTTCGTATCACAACTGTGTATTAGAATCAATCATTATCAATATTAAAGTTTGCAGCTCTCAAGGCAAGATCAGATCTGGATATATAGTCATGTTCCAGCAAAGTTGATGATCTCGAATGTCCCCCCACCCGCCGTTGCCCTTGCGGAGTTTCGTCTTCTTCGCCGTTCCGGCGATCGTTAACGTTAATTGCGAAGGGAACAGATGATTGCGCGCCGCATTCAAGACGTTCTGAACCTTCGCTATTACCGCCGTCGATTCACAGTTATTCTTCTTATGATGCACTCCACTGTAAAAATAAACATCCAATTAGAGGTAATAATCTTAACATAGCGTTAGCGCTCGCAGCTAACGTTCAATAACTACTTTTACACCCAGAGACCTATGCACGACCTGACATATACCGTGACCTAAAGTAAGTCTAGCCACCAATCGTTTACACCGTAAGCGACCTAAATTATTTTCGCGGTCTCAGTGCCGTTTATCGGTTACGCTTTTAGCTGCCTTTTTTCTTTTTTTTTTTTGAGAGCGAGAAAATTAGTAAGCTTTTAGGATAACACGCGTTTACACCGAAGTTACAGGCGGTTTATTTTAGGTCAAATCACTAAAAAGCGAGGCCTGACCTAAATCCAGGTCCAGGGGCGGCACTACCGCTAGGGATGGTCTGGATAAATCCAGACCTCACTCATGAGTAGGTATGGAAATCCAGACCTGACATTTTACGAAATTGGTCAAACTTTTAATGACCATACCAACATCTTCATGTACGAACGAGCGGTCATTTTCGACACTTACGTCCATTTCTACCAATGTAGCTTAACTTTAATCTCGATCTAACTTACTCTATATCTTCTTTTAATTTTAAGAACTAGAAGAAGATAAAGAGTAAGTTAAACCGAGATTAAAGTTAATCTACATTGGTAGAAATGGACATTAGAAGATTAAAAAACTACCTAAGATCAATAATGTCTCAAGATCGGTTAAATAACATTTCAATGTTAAATATTTATCATTAGATGATTGATGATATAGATACTGAAGAGGTATTAAATGAATTTATAAAGAAACATAATATTAGAATGCAAACATTTGCTGTGATATAAAAGATAAATAAATATATTGTGTATATTTTCTTTGAACCATGGTTATTATTTATTTAACCTCTTCTTGCATGAATTAAACAACAGGTAAAAAAATTTTTTTATATCTTAAAATAATCCGAAAATAAAAAATATGCTAGTCCGATCCAATTTTATCAACACTGTAAAGAATTATGCATGTTTTGTTAGACAATATCTTGAAAAATTTTTTCAAAAATCAAATCCTACCCCCCCGTCCGATTGATTGTCCAGACCTGGAGCGAGACCGTAGTGCCGCCTCTGGCCAGGTCAGGCCACCTACTAATTGTAAGTGTTTACAGCAAAGAGTCTAAATAATTTAAGTCGAATTAGGGGTATAAGCCGCGGCTTAAATGCAGAGTGTAAATATAGCCCCCCCCCCCACTGATGATAAAAGGGAGAGAAATATGTGAAGAGTGTTGCAGAGTACATAGTAAAAAACATTTTATACTTGTGTTAAAACTGGTCCTTGTTAAAATTTTTGTGTTGAATTTTTAACAAACCCAAGAGTTAATTTAACATAATGTGATTATGTTATTTGAATACTTTGTGTTAAATTGATATTCAACTTTTCTTAGTGCTAAAATAACACAATTTATGAGGAAGTAAACAAATAACATAAAAATAACGTTGTTTTAAAATGTAAATTTAACATATTATAAATTTTACTGAAGAAATATGCTTGCACAATTTGTTTCCAAATTGTGTTCAAAGTGTTACATTTTTGTGTTAATTTTTACATAATATTTGTGTTATTTTCTAACATATTCATCTTGTATTAAATTTTTACATAATATTTGTGTTACTTTCTAATATATTCTTCTTGTATTAAATTTTTACATAATATTTGTGTTACTTTCTCACATATTCATCTTGTGTTAAATAAACACGAAAATTTGGATGGACCGTTTGGGACCGTGAAATATGTTGAATTTAACAGAAATTTTTCAACTGTGTAAAAGTTTAATTCTCTTTATGTTCGAAAGAAATAGACGAAGAGCTGATACTCGCCATTCTCCGATATGGAAGACTCTCGGAGCTCTCATCGTCATCGTGATCAATCCGGATTCAGCGCGAGGTGCTATTCCGGCACCTCGACTGGACGGCACGCACGTTTGCGCGATATACTGCAGACTCCAGTCCCAGTTGTAATCATCGTACGAGCAAAACTGCGCCGCGCACTTTCGTAGCTTGTTCCATGTGACGCGATTAAATGCCATGCCCATGTTGTGCTTGCTAGATATCCACGGTGTAACTTCAGCCTGTCCAAACAAGATGAAGGTCATCGTTATCAAGAAAATTTCGCGATTTCTTTTTCTTCATGTCTCTTGGATCACGTAAAATCTACTGGAGGGAACTAATTCGAACTACGTGTCTATAACTAAAGCGAACAGTTGAGACAAAGTCAGAATTTCAGTCGCAAATGTCTCCTACTATATTCTAGTCGGATTCAAGGATTCAGAATTGCCGTTTATTCTTGCCAAAGTCACAACTTGCGACTTCAGTCATGCATACGAAGATACTCGACACTTCGTACGCTTATGGTAACAACGGAGCCGATTGTATTATGACTTTGTATCGTGCGTGTGACGGTGATAGATGCTCGGAACGTGCACTACTGCCTGGAGGAAATGGAAATTCGTCTACAGAGGCGTTCCACCTATTGCGTTTGGCATGGCAAGAATGTGCTAGAACGTTAAATTGATATGTTATGTTCGCGAAATTCGCATATAAAATTCGCTACTTTTCTTTCTACAGAATAAAGAGCGCGCTTTCCCGGTCCTCTAATTCAACGTCAAGCAGCCGGAGCCACCAATCGATCGGAGCCAAGCAATACGTCCTTTGCTGGCTGGATCGATGCGAGCCGGTGGAAGCGAGCCGTGCAAAATTTGGCAATGTACAAAGTTTACCGAGGGAGAAGATGGGGGGGGAGAAACTACTTGCATTTTCCTAACACGCGCGGGGCGGAAGGCGAAGCAAAAGAAAGAAAAAGAAGAGATGGTGCCAGGCCAGGCGAGTAGAAAGAATCAAAGTATGACGGCAGGTTTGTTTCTGCTACTCGGACGGGATTCGGTGGATTCGGAGAACCTTCTGATAGTGGTTGTAGAGGCTGGGCAGGAGCTGGAAGGCCCACCCGGGCGCCGCTTGCATCGTGTTCGCGTTCTGATAGTAGGTAGATGAGACACCGCTGCCGACGACATCGACGCCGACGCCGACGCCGACGCCCCTGACGCCGCTACCACCACCGGTACTCCCGTTACCGATGCCGGCAGCGTTACCACCGGCGTTATTAACGCCGTCGTTACCACCGGTGACGGTGACGATGCCGCCGTACCCGTTGCCAATTTGCTGCCTCTGCGCCATCGCCGATACCTCCTGCCGCTTTAATCCACGCAGCAACTCCTTCTGCAGAGCGCTATCGACGCCGAGGAACTAACGGATCGGGCGTGCGTGAAACATCGACACAGATATACTAATGGTGAACATATGATAACGTCGGATATACGTTTAACGTCGTAAACGTGCAACGGTGCGCAACGACACGATATTTTCGCCTTCGAGATTTCTGCGTGTCGAATCAGAGAGAAAGAAAAAAATACGCTGTGAAAAAAAGTATCTTGTTCGAAAGCGAGGGGTCGCGTTTCATTGGTGATGATTAACGCTCGCGCTAATTTTGCCAGATATTGTCGCGCTACAAGCACCAGCAACTCGTGCGCCAGTGAGAAAATCGCTGTTGTCGTATACGCCTAATTATGATTAACACTAAAACTACCACCGCCGGTCAAATGACCATTTTTAAACTTTTGATTAAAAATTCTGCATTCAATGTCATCGCTTTTCCTCAATTGACTTCACAACTTTTACTTAATATAAATATAATCAATTTTTCAATATCTATCTCTCTTCTTCTTTCGTTTCTTCTGATAAACATATTACCTGCATTCAATTGGAAAAAATAAAACTTTTATTGAAAAACCGGTCATTTGACCGGTTCGGTAGAAATAAATATATATATATAAACTGTCGGTAGCTTTAGTGTTAAGGAAATGAATGCGTGTGAATCGCTCAACAATTGTCAGATAGTCTACGCATTGTCAATCGCCTGTAAATGGGCCTTTCATTAACGTATGTCCGCCCGATATATTCGCATGTCCTTATTCTGTGCATGAAACATCGCGCAAAGCAAAATTACGTATGTAATGAATGCCAAAGATATGGAGAAGCTCTCACCTTACGACTAAAATCCGTAAAATAGTTGTACGTCTTTAAATATGTACCCAACGACAGAACGTTGCATCTCTCGCAACTGAGCTTGCAAGTGCGCTCCATGAGTCTGAGCACGTGCAAGAAATCTTCGGCGACGTAGTGATCCTCCTCGAGGAAGAGGACCATCCCGGTATGATTTTTCGTCACCGACAGCTGATCGAACACTCTATTCGCTTTCCACCACCAGTGATGCTTGGTCTGCGTAAACTTCGCCTCCCTGTAGTGACCGTACAAGTCCGGGTGTTTGGCGTTGGTGCATTTTAAATTTAAGGCCCTGCGGTTCCGGAAAGAAGACAAAACTCGATTAAATTCGACGGATTCGAGAGAGGTCGCTCGATAGATTACGAATGAGGAAGATAACGTCTCGGCTTACTGTTCTTTGCGAATATTTCGCGGACAATCGTTGGGTCCTTCGCCGGGGAACGTATGGGGATGAGTCTGTATGCTGTGCGGATAGAAGATCTGCATGACCCTGCAAAAGTCGACGCTCTGCACGAGATAGTTGATATCCGGGTGCCAAATGTCGTGGCTAAATACGAGAAGGGCCTGCTCGATGTCCTTAGCTTGCGCCAGCGAGACGATAAGGTGCCGCAGATAAGTGAGCCGTGTGTGCACTTGGATGACTATAATCGGAGCGTCGCTGGCCAACGGCCCGAACGCCTCCTCGTTGTACACTTTTTGCTCCGCATTTGCCCGCTCAATTTTATGACGGATTTCGACGATCTCCAACTCCGTAAGCGCCCCCGAGCTAGAATTCGCCAGGCTCGTGGACGAGTTACGTCCCTCCTTTAAAAATCTGAAAACGAAAGACGAAACGTTGACGGAAGATAAAATAATTATCCAGATAATTATTAACGTTATTTTATCGGTAATTAAAAACTTTCCCCTAAAAGAGATCATTTACGAATAATAGTAATTGAGACAGACAGATTTGTTTAATTTAATTTTTTAGAGGAAGTGATATCAGACATGTATAAAATTGAAGGATAAAAAATTATATAACATCTTGTACTTTATTGCACTCTAAAGCCAAAATTTTAAAAATCCTGTACTTTATATATATATATATTTTTTTTTCAGTTAAACTCACGCGCGCGTCAAATAAACGGCGTTATTGCAACATGAACGATAACACCATTCTACAAAATTTGATTTTTTTTAATGATTGAACAGTGATGGGCGTTTTAAGTGAATTTGGGTGCGCTGAAAACGAATCTGCCCTCAAAAATTGTCCATTACGTAAGGATTTGCATAAATTGGGGTTGAAACCCCTAAAAACGCTATTTTGACCATCTTCAAAAGCTCATAGCAGCCGAACCCGACGTGATACAGACTCTGCTAAGGGCTTAAAATGAAGCTTAAGCTTTGTATTTTTATTAGGAAAATGATCATTTAATCATCTCACTTATTTACATTAGAGGGATGGTTTGTTTATGGCGACTTATGGGGTGAAAGGACTATAAGTATCGAGAATGCATGCATATATATTTTGATTCTTTTCTTTCATCTTTTCTATTGATATTAAATTTGAGTAACATTCGAGGATAAATAAAACGCAATCCGAAAAATGACCAGTTAAAGACTAAGAAAAAATGTGTACCATCAACAACCCCCAATAACAATAATTATTGTAAATTCACTTAAAACACCCATCACTGTTCAATCATCAAAAACGGTGTTTCTTCAAAAATTCTACGGAACTTGCGAGATTACCTGTGCAACTCTTGAGGTACGAGGGAGAAGAGCGTCTCGTTCGATGACGACTGCGCGGAATCATCTCGACCCGTCAAACTGATCACGTGAAGCTGAAGCCAAAGGAACGTAGCCAAGAAGACGAACACGAGAGTCCTCAATAAAATTCCGCGACCTGATCGCGATCCTCCAGCGACCGCCGTTCCTAAATGAATATTTCTTCCGTTAAATTTTTCATTAAACATACAATGCATATTTCATACTTCGATACATGAAGGTATATGAGTTCTTTCTCTTGAAAACAATGCAAGTTTAAAGTCTCTTTTACCATTACGGGAGAAACAAGTAAATCTAATGGAAGAATAAATCGTACAGGCATCCCCTGTCAAATGAGTTCTATCAACTCAAATCGATCCTCATTGAAATAAAAGGAAAAGTTACTTTCACATAACGAGAGAACGCAAAGTGGAAACCCCGTATCTTCGATCATACTTTTATGTATGAATGATGTGATATCATTATACCTACCTCCCGACTTTTTCCTAGTATATAGTGTACAGCCGGGGTACTGCTTCGCAAAACCTTGTATGGCCGAGTCGTGAGCTTTTCCTACGCATAGATAATTGACCGGTAATGTTAAACAAGCGTATGTACATATGTAAACGGCAGCGAAGTAGTTTTCCTAGTTTTCCTCTATCGCTTGGTGCTCGATCGCTTTTCCTTTCAATTGCGGCAAAGCGAATCGTAAAGAAGTATAATTGAAAATTTTTGAAAAGCGAATTGTAAAGAAGTATAACGTCACTGCAAATCCAAGCGTGTTATTTTAGCTGAAGCTCTTCTTACACATCTCTTGCCGTTTTAAATCATGTCATTTAACACGATTGAACGTATTAATTTTTAATTTAATACGCTTAAACGTGTTAAATGATGTAATCTAAACCGGCATAAAAGATATGAAAAGAGCTTCGGTCAAATGCGTCATTTTTAGATGTTTACGCGTGTAAAAATAATACGCTTGGATTTGTAGTGGTATCGTGCTTACAAACTGCATAGAATAACAAAGTCCTCGTTCAGTTTTTTTAATAAGCAATATATTTTATATAGATACCTTAAACAATATATTCACGATGTAAACTGAAACTAGACTTACTCGCGATCGCTGCCGCATTTTAAATTTATAAGATAATTATAGAATCGATATAGAAATATCAAATGTCATATAATGAATAAGTGTAATATAGAGATACATGGAACTTTTTTATTCTATATTGAAATTTTGTCTAAATTAAAAATTAATATTTAATTTAGTTTTAATAATTCAATTAGATTTAACAATTAATTAAATTTATATTTTAAATTAATATTTGGGAAAGATGTAAAAATTAAAACTCCGAATGTTACTTTTAATCCGTTTTCCAAAACAATCTGTACTTCTCTATTTAAGAGAAAGATTTTAATATATATATATATATAGGAAAATGCATCCAAATGGCCGGCCGTTTCAATCATCCTATTTTAAGAGGATAAACAGTCCAAATTAAATAGCGCGTTAAATATATGAAATATATATAATCGTAATGCCGTGTACGTATAATTACGTATAATTACGTTGACGCTGACGCGATCGATGCTGCGGAACGGTGTGAACACTCGATAAATACCAAACCGTGAGAAGTACCGGGACAATGAGGCCGACATGATAATGCTCTATGCATATGCGACTAAAATTCGTATTTGCATTCGTCGAATATTTGACTGGCAAATGCTCACGTCGCCTGGAGCCCGGTTTTATATCCGGCGATACTATACAAAATTAAAACAGTATTGCGAGTAACACATACATAAATCGTGGCGAGCGAACGGGGAATTGCAAATCGTGCCACCATTTCTCAAATATCCGACGAACGCAAACATCGTCGTGTTTATATAACGAATTTTATGTAACTCGACTGTGCATTATCATACGTAACGTTGTCACGGTACACATCAGCACATTTTACATGACGAGACACGCGTATATCGGCTTGACGAGCACTCGTCGAGCGAACACGTCTTTTCATGTCGCCTTTGTACAGAGTGGTGATATAAAGGTATTGCAAGCCGTTCTCCAGGATGTTAGAAATAAAATTCTCTTTTTAGTGTTTTAAAATTGAAGCCTTTTATATATAGTAAGCGAGCTACCGCTATTGGATCTAGGGAACAGCACGTTTCAATTCTTTAGCCCGCCGTTACCAAGGCGAGGTTTAATAAACCCCGAGGTACTATAAACAGAATGTTATTTTCAGAACTGCTTTGTGTCCGTCATTATAACAAAAGAAAGTTTTAAAAGAATTTTAGCAATTTTATTGATGATTTGAATCCAACACGGAGAAAATTTTATATTAAAAATTACTATGTATGGCAGTAGCCGTGGACAATTGCTGGAATTATAAAAATTTTTATTATGTTTTTCACTAATGAGTTTAATAATTATTAATATAACATAGTGTAAAAATTTTTATAATTCCAGCAATGGTCCACGGCTACTGCCATACATAGTAATTTTTAATATAAAATTTTCTCCGTGAAGGATCAAAGTTAATTTAAAATACTAAATACTAAATTTATAATTTATTACGACTGAAGAGAAGATAGTAGGCTGAAAACTTCGAAAAAATCGATTTTTCGTTTCATGCATTCTTAAAATATTAAGTGAAAAGCTGAATAATAGCTTTTCAGTGGAATAGCTGACTAAAAGTAAAGATCGACTTGCTTACGTACTTGTTCTTCGAGATATTCACAGTTGAAATTTTAAACGCATTTTTCTCGAAACTATATTTTTAAAATCGGTGGTCACGATATCTCAAAAACTATTCGATCGATTTGGTTAAATTTTTACAACATTTTCTTCACTACTTAATCTTGTCCTCCACGTAGGATTTTTTAATGAAAATGTCTAATTTTTTTATAATTAACAAAAATGGTTCCAAATTTTAGACAAAATGTCGCAATTTTTTATTCATACAACCGCTATTTAAAAAAAACGCATAAATAAAAAAGCCCTACGTGGAAGACAAAATTTAAGTTTCTTCTTTGAGATTCTCAAAGCATTTTTGCTTTCAGCACATCTGTGAAATGCTACGATGACCACCGCAAAGTATGTTTTGAAAAGCATGGTCTGAGCCGACAGCTGCTGCATTATTTATAGTGAATCTGCATAAACAAATTTTTTAAATATAGTTAAAAATATATTATATTTAATAAAGAAAACCTCTTTCTTTTTTATTCATTACTTTTTTCTTAAAAAATTCCCGAAAATAAATCCACTGTAATCGTGCTACATATTTTCATCTTAATAACGCCGGATTAAATATGAAACCGTACATTTTCCCTTTACATAATTACATTTTCTTTCAATTAACTTGTCATTTACGTGCAAAAATATCAAGATGAATTCAAAAGAAAATATTTTACGAGATATTCTATTTACAATATTATCTAGAATTTCCAAGAAAATGTCAGATCCATTTGCCCCTGTCCCATTATATTAAAAAGGTCTGATAACAGTATCTCATTTATTCCAGGTTTCAAGGAATCTTAAAATACCAGAAGCGAATTTTATCGCTAATGGTTTCCGGAAAAACAGCTTTCATTTTAAGTGGATCATCCTGCATAACGTCGTTTAGAAATCGTTAACTATGCGGGCCTTAAGCTATTTGTTCGCTCACCTTTCATAGTGTCATTCCTAGGATATCGTCCTGAAACAAAATTCACGTGGAGTATTAGCGATTCGTGTCGAGAAACTCGCAGGACTACAGAAAAAATTCAAATAACACAAGCGTATCAAAAGCAAAATTAGTTCGACAAGAAGGTGTAACTCGTCAATTACATTTTGAGCAGTTTTTTTCACAATTCGCTATCGCTTTTATCGCGATTCGATAGTTTTCTGTGTATTAGACGAAAGAGAAGTTCAAAGTTAAAGCGCAGAGTACTTGGCATTTCGTGCAATTGCAACAACACGCAACTGCGCGAGTTGTGCAGGAATGTGCAATATATTGTCAGATATCCCACTGAGATACGTTTGTAACGTGAGAAAAGCTCTACGATATTTTGAACATTTATATAATGCATCGATAACAAAGGAAAAGATCCGGTGATCAACGCGATTGTTATTCCGTTTCGCAAAGAGAATTATATAATTAGAAATTATATAATTCTCTTCGTGAATTATAATTATAATTTACGTAAGAATTACAATAAATACAATTTGTAATTGGGACTTGTATGATAATATAAAGATTGCTGTAGAATATCTGGAGTGTTTTATCTACTGGATCACAATTAATACAGAGAAAACACCTTCGCTCTAATGTCCTCTACACTGAGAAAAATTTTTTCAAATGTAAAAATATATTTTCTTAAAGTCATATCTTTTAATATAAGTATTTGTTTGTTCTATTCAAGTAAAGACATTTAATTTTAAGTAAATACACATGTTACCCTAAGTATACTATTTTGTATTTTTACATTTTTTTACATTTAAATAAATATTTCATAAATAACTTAATAATATTATTAAACTTAACTAAATTGTTTTCTAATATTAAAAAATCTAATTATCTCGAATATAAAAATGATC
>NJRQ01000425.1:122384-133276 GCA_003063805.1 Aphaenogaster ashmeadi
AAATGACATGATTTAAAACTGCAAGAAATGTGTAAGAAGAGCTTCAGCTAAAATAGCACGCTTGGATTTGCAGTGAGATCGTAATAGAGTCGCGCCGCGCGATATCTGCCCGACGATCATCGCCCTTTGCTCCTGCGGATTATTTATCGCTACCTATGGGCGACAGAAATATATACAAATCATTATCGCACGCTACCGCCCACCTGCCACGTTAACCGAAAGTTTTCGGCTTAGTGACATTCCTGACGTTCGCTTCCACGCCCGCACACGCCTCGTTTATCGCGACATCGACCACGTGCGATTGCCGGATAACGAATCGAAATTTAATTTCCTGAGTCATGCGTGACATTATGCGTGACATTATATGACAGCTACATGTGCTAAAAATAAAGTCATAATGTTTCATTAACTATACGTTTGTTTAATGTTTCCGAATAATTTCATCTGAAAATATATATTTCGCATTACATAGCGATCTAAAAATTACAGAGTAATATTAATGAACGAAGTCAAATATTTTCAGGACATATTCTTTTCACTAAACATAATCATTGTTAATAATAAAGCGTTCATATATATGACAGCTATATTTGTTTAATGTTTCCGAATAATTTTATCTGAAAATATTTCGCATTACATAGCGATCTAAAAATTACAGAGTAATATTAATGAACGGAGTTAAATATTTTCAGGACATATTCTTTTCACTAAACATGATTATTGTTAATAATAAAGCGTTCATATATATATATGGCAGCTACGTTTGTTTAATGTTTCCGAATAATTTTATCTGAAAAAATTTTGCATTACATAGCGATCTAAAAATTACAGAGTAATTAATGAACGGAGTCAAATATTTTCAGCACATATTCTTTCCACTAAAAATGATCATTGTTAATAATAAAGCGTTCATAGATTGTTTAATGTTTCCGAATAATTTTATCTGAAACTATTTTGCATTACATAGCGATCTAAAAATTACAGAGTAATTAATGAACGGAGTCAAATATTTTCAGCACATATTCTTTTCACTAAAAATGATCATTATTAATAATAAAGCGTTCATATAGATTAAATAGCTGGCTGAATCTGATCGATATTCACTATAATTAGTTACTTAACAAATGAGAATCTATAAATAAGAGTTTAAATCTAAAAGATGTTATCTTGAATCACAAAGTACGAGTCGGAGTCTCATAAAATATTCCGAAGGAGTATTAGTGGTCTCTATAAATAAGAGTAGCAGTCGAAGTTAATCGAAGTAATCGAACTTAAGTGAAGTAAATCGAAGTAATCGCAGTTAAAGAGTAGCACAGGGCCAGTTGCAGTTATCTCGTCGCAGAAATCTCGTAGGAAACGAGCGACCGGCAACGGCGGCTCATTACAAAACCCGTATCGTGGTTTTTTTCCCGACCGGACTCTCGCAGACCGGGCGCCCAGATTGACGCAAACAAATAATTAGTTTCTCAGCCTCATCGTCGCATGGGACCGGAAACTGCGTACGATGCGGTTAACGGCAGGACGAGATTGCGGTATTAGCGATATCGGGCGAGAAAACGGTCGGCGGACCGAAAGGAGCAAAACGCCCATCCGCCCCGTCCTTGTTTCCGGCTTTTCGCGTATCTTACGATTCGCGGAAAGAGCTGCCGTCAGTGCATGCTCGCGAGAGCGCATGCAAATCGAAAAGCGCAAGGCCGGATACCCCGACCGTGAAAAACCGGTACTGTCAGCAAAAAAGAACAATCCACGACGAGCGGAGACCTGCTCTAGAGCGCGCAATGCGTCGTAATTATATGCGGTGATGTAACCGGAGTATCGTGACTTGTAACGTTGATTTCTATTGCGTATCGTTAATGTACGTTCGAAGGAATAATTGCCAGCCATCGTAATTGATTATGCATACGCTCGGAACATAGAAACGCTCGCTTCCTCGCGGAGAAAAAACGACGAGGAAAAAAACGTAAAATAAAAAAGACTTACGTTAAACAATTTTTCACTCGTATGACGTTGCAATGCGACACGTTACGCCGATATCGATATAGCATCGCGCGACGAAATAACGTAGCGTAGAGTAAAGTAATTTTTAGAATCTATTAATAAGGCATGCGGTTTATTCACCGCGGTAGAATCAGGATGTTGGATAACGATGCGACACAATGCGGAGCTACGTATAAAGCGTTTGCCAGCAGGCGCATTCTACGAACAGTCTTCCCTTACGGGGACTGAAATAATATTTTATCAAAGTTTCGTTGAGTTTTCTTTCTCACAGTTTTTAAATTTTCAACGTTGAATATTTTTACAGCTAAGCCTCCAAGTACATATTACTCTTTATATTTCAAGAAATTTTGCCAAAGAATAAATTGAAAAATACTTGTTTCTCTTGATTCTTCTCTCTTTTTTCTGAAGCTTAATTCTCCAACGTTCCCTTTTATTAATCGCTCCCAACTTGATAACTTTGTTTTCATGTTTTATATCGAAAAAGTTCACAAGAATCATCTTGTTTATCAAGTACGCTTGTTATCGTATATACCTCGGGGATAAGTACCATTTATATTCTTACCCTGTAAGGAGTTTCTAATTTAAATGCGGTGTTGAAAGAAACGTTAATGAAGGTGGCTATATCGTAAAGTGCTAATGAATGTTAACGATTCAATTCTCGCCTGCATGCCGTTCATTAACGTTTCGCTTTATTCTCTTACGATAAAGTTCTTAAGTGACAAAATAATTCAAGAAAGTTGCAAAGTATATATGCGCGATCTTGCCATTTTGTATAATCAACAAGATAAATTATGCGTAATCTTATGAATGCTAATATTTACTTGTCTCCGCGAATAGTGACGATTTTTTCACGTTCGATTTTTCAACGGTACGAATCGACGTTAATCGATCGCGTGCGAAGAGTTGCGCAATAAATTCTAGTCTCGTCGCTATTCCGCCTCTTCATCTATTCGCCATCAAATATGAATCTAAAAATATTAACAGGCACGCACTTCGCTCGATCTCGTTAGATAAACGTGTCTAGCAGGTTCTGTTTGTTGACGAAGACTTCAATCTTGTTTCGCGAAATAGCAATTTCTTGCCGCCGTTCTTCCATCATAATATATCTTTTTTCCGTGAAGAGAAATATTCAAGAAAATTTTCTATTTTTTCAGATTGCTTATTAATCCAACAGCTTGTTGTTTTTTAAACTGATCCTTTCCTGCGCAAAGCAGGTCTTTGACCGGTTTGGAGTCGCTTCCTTTAATTCGATACTGTTACGATTGGTGTGGCAAAATTCCAAAAATCGCAAATCTTTTCTACAATTAATGACAATTTGTATTAGAAATTGACTTTCTTTTAGCTAATTTGAATTAAGAACGTAACAGTGTTACAAGCATTTTTGAATAAAAAGAATTCTTTTCTCTCAACGATTATTTTAACGTTAAATCTAAGAAATCAAATTTAACAATTCATATTCAATAAATCAATATCCTCTAATGATAACCTGCTTCCCACTTTCAGGTAGAAACTAAAGTAAAGACTTAGAAAGCCTTGAGTACTTTTTGCTCTTCTTAACCTTTTTCTTTAGGGTAAATGGGTTTAGGGTAAAGGTTATTTTCAGATAAGTTTACGTACGTCGTAAGACAAGACAGAGCCATTTTACCTTGAACCATGTTCTAGGTTCAGAAATAAAATTATTTGACTATAAGTATTTATACAAATAATAATATGAAATGAAAATGAATACCAATAAAAATTCCATCAAAAATAAATTCCTTTCAAGATTAAGCAAATTTAAGATTTTGTTATCTATGTACCTCTCTCAAATTTAATATCGGAGAAACCAAGAAGTAGTATCTACTTCGTCAAAATGATAAATTATGCGAATTGGGACATCCTAAACACACAACAAGAGATTAATGAACGAATATAAATGTCTCTCCGCTGAATCATTAATTTTATCTTTAGTAAACTTTAAACTTTCTGCATCTCTCTTCTCAATTGCGTCTTCAAAAAGATACGAAAGATCAGAGTTAAAATTAGACGACGTCAATGAAACGCGAAACCGATTCCGAGAGTCGACATTCGCGGATGCCAATGTTCGAACGATTCTCTTACCAGGAATAAAAGGAAAACGGTACAATTTCAGTGAGTTCTTTTTTTGAAAGCAACAGATACGACCAAGGGACGACCTCGTGTCGGCTATCGCGTCTCGACTTTCACGGGCGTAGTTTCTCGCGTGTCCATGCCGCTGAAATCCGAGCTCGACGAAACTATACTGGTTTCAATCTCTTGCCTCCCGTTCCCCGCCTCGTCCCTTGTGTGTGTTACCCTCCTTATCAACGTTAGAGCAATATCGATCGTCCACGCCGTACCGGAGCGTAACACCCACGACACTGCACATAATGCGGCGCGGACGTCCCGAGATCCGCGTCTCCTCGTGCGTGTACGCGCGACAAAAGGCATCCACAGGGAAGGGGAGCAAGAGGGAGCATTTGCCCTCCCTTGGAATCAGTAAAAAAATTAACCATTTGCTCTCCCTTTGAATAAAGGAAGGACAAAGTTGTGCTAACCTTAACGATCTCTGCCCTAAAATCCAGGATTAGGTGTATCATTTTCAACAAAAGGTGTATAAATTTCAAATTATACACAGTAAAAAATATTTTGTACTTGTGTTAAAACCGCTCTTTGTTAAAAATTTCGTGCTGAATTTTTAACATACCCGAGTGTTAATTTAACACAATGTGATTATGTTATTTGAACATTTTGTGTTAAATTGATATTCAACATTTCTTAGTGCTAAAATAACATAATTTATGAGGAAGTAAACAAATAACATAAAAATAATGTAGTTTTAAAACGTAAATTCTAAGATAAACGAATAAAATGTACGTGTTAATTTAACATATTATAAATATTAATTTTACTCAAGAAATATGCTTCCACAATTTGTTTCCAAATTGTGTCAAAGTGTTACATTTTTTGTGTTACATAATATTTGTGTTACTTTCTAACATATTCATCTTGTTAATTAAATTAATTAATTAAATTAATTTCATTCACTTTAGAAGGACCAAAAGACCAAGAGAGTCTCCATGATCGAAGAACGTCGCGAATCGCAATATATTAATTTAAATTAAATTGGCCAGTAGGAAACAAACCTCTTCTGTGGTTTATTATTCACTGGCGAAGAATATTTCATCTCTTGTTTGTTTATTCATCTTGTGTTAAATTAACAGAAATTTGAGTGAACCCATTTGGGACACGTGAAATGTGTTAAATTTAACACAAATTTTTCAATTGTGTAAAAATTCTTCCAATTCTGGAAGTTACATTTTTAATCGTGCTCTCCCCTGGAAAAAATCCTGCGGACGCTCTTGCGCGCAATAAAAGGCACTCGACAGCATAGGTACTTCCGTTCTCGCGTGCGGAGGAGATCGACTCTTCCGCCTTCTCCGATTGACCTACAGAGCGGAGCCAATCGAACGAGCCGACCTATCGCTCGTCAAAACCGCAGTCGGCGCATGTCGACCACTTCGTCGATACGCGGCCGATAAGGCGAGAGATGTGTGATGCGTGTGGTCCGCAATTAACACTAAATACACACTGCGTGCAATAACACTCGGTTCCGTTCGCGCGACACATGACACGACAATCGCGTTCAATGCCGTCATCGACCGAGTGTCGCACGGCCGCGTTCAAAGGTCTGGCGTTTAGCTACTCTGTTTGTTTAGCGAATAATTCAACTTTCGTCCCCTCGAGGCTCGAACGCGATATACGCGACGCGATTGTCGATGCCGGTGTTGGCCGAGACACGTATGACTCTCACATTCAGACGAGAACGCGACGTGATTCGTAATCGCACGTGATTCTGCTTCACGTAATGCGTAAACGCGACAATCTCGACACTCGGTCCTGTTATCAGTTGGGAGTCGTATTCGAAGACCCTCGTTTGCCTGTACTCACGTTCATCGAACAATGTCCATTTCTACCAATGTAGATTAACTTTAATCTCGGTTCAACTTACTCTTTATCTTTTTCTATTGTGAAAGAATGGTTTTACTGAAATATTTAAAAATTTGGCCAGATACAGATCTGAAAATAATTATGTTGGACCATCCAAAATAATTATGTAGAATGCTCAAGCAATGCTATAAAAAGTGTTGACATTCTAGCAAACGGCTTGAGCGTCCTACATAATTATTTGGGATAGTCCAACATAATTATTTTCAGATCTGTATCTGGCTAAATTTTTAGATACTTCAGCAAAACCGTTCTTTCCGTGTATAATTATCTGACACGCTTTCGTTCCTAATACAATTCGATGTCGTCATCGGTAGAGGATCGCACGAACTGCGTTTAGAACCCTATAATTACGTCCCGCACTTAACGTTAAACACAATTCAACTGTTAAATCCTGAGATTCATTTCTGCGACACGTAACACGACTATTCAGCGTCATCGTCGAGAACGTCATCGCACACCACGTTGACGTTTAAAGACCCATGTTAGCGATTGTGCAGTTCGCTCCTCTGAAACTTATTTGCGGCAGGTAACATAAAAATCGTACGTAACATAAAGATTATCGCGTCCACATTCGCGTTTAGCGTCGCACGCAATTTCGTTTCTCAGATTCTGAGACTTATTTGCAACACGCAACTCATAAAAATTACATGCGTCGCCGCTATTCTCGAGACTCGCGCCGGCCGCATTCAGAAACCCATATTCGCCCTACTTTCTTAAATACGTTACGATACATCGATTCTGATACTCGTCGAGACACGAGTCGAGACACGGCATTTTTATTAAATGCTTTCTATATTTGGAATCAACCTTATCCCTCTTCCTTTTCATTCCATTCAGAGTCCTTAAACGTACATCTGTTTGATTTTAACCCTTTAAGGCCCAGGCATCGATTCCGTTTGAGTAAAATTTACAATCAACGATCACAATAGTGGCTTGTTTAGCGGAAACACCATTATTTTACGAATTGAGATAGAGAATCTAGTTCCCCCATATAGAACGAACCAAGAGTATTATACCGACAGAAACACTACCTTATCAATACGAAACATTTGGGAAGAATTCAAAGTGAATGTACATAATTATGTACATTGGGCCTTAGGGCTGCGTCTACAATAAATGTAGTAAGCCTTTAGCCATCTGCCCTAAGTAATTTCCGACAGAAAACGTTTCCCACGTTGCTTTAAGCACTAAACTTTATAGTTGGAATTCGGTCAACTCTTAAAGCTTAGGCATTATGACTTAAGGTAGCATAGGTAAAGCTTTTTATCGGAAATTATTTAGCTTAGAGCAGAAGGCTAAACTTTTAAAAGGCTTACTATACCTACACGGAAAGAACGATTTCGCTGAAGTATCCAAAAATTTGGCCAAACAAAGACCATCAAAAGTAACTAACAATAAGTAGGACACTCAAGCATGATAAGGCTGCAAAAAGTTTTAGCAAGAGTTTCTAGCCATTATTTTAAGCATCCTACTTAGTTACTTTTGATGGGGGGGCGGGGGGAGGGGTCTAACGAAATTATTTTCAGATCTGAATCTGACCAAATTTTTAGATATTTCAGCAAAATCTTTCTTTTCCGTGTATCGTAGACCCAGCCAAGAGGGTGCAACATTTCGGCAATATTGCAATGTTGCTGCAATGTTCTGTGCTGTATGGGTTAAATGCCGCAAGGTGCGACAACAATTACACGGCCACGTTTAGAATGGCGTGGTACGCCCGGAATATAAATACAACTGCGAATAGTACTCCGACGCTCCAGCGACCATCCGCGGGAGTGTCTCGAGGAAGGATATTGGGAACAACGGGAGATTGGGTCGAGACGAGAATACCCGGACGGAAGCGGAAGGGACGGGAAGAGACCGAGAGACACCAACGTGCACGGATCGTCGGCGAATCGATCGGTAGGGTACGCGGCCAGCGTTTAGGCAGGAAGGACCCTTCAGGGATCCCGATTGTGCACTCACATGTCGCACGATGAGTGCCGTTCCAGGTGCAGCTTCCGGGGAGAGAAACGGCAGGCTCCGTTCCGGCGTCGGGTCGGCGCGGCGGCGAGAGTTGCCGATGACACGGGACGTCGTCGTCGTCGTCGTCGTCGTCTCGGCCACATGCACGCACCGCGCACGCACTTGCGGGTCTCGTGGCTTCGGAGAAGACTGATTCACAGACGAAGGCGAGGAGTTCGCGCGCGTGCTCGCGCGTTCCGCTCGGCCGTCACTCGCCCGTCATGCGATGCGGCACGCGAGCCACAGCCGCGCGCGTGCGAATCCCTCGTAGCGCGCTCGCCAAACGCGAACCCACCCTCGACGACTGGCGGCTCTCCCTCCGGTCTTCCGCGCGAGGTGGGGAAACGGCCGTTTCCTCCCCGTCGACCGAGCGCCACGCTCGGCGAAAATAACCGGGCAACGTGCGAGACGGCATGCCAGCGCTCGTTGCGAACGTTGCGCGCGAGAGTCGCCTCTCTTGAGAGTTCAGATGGTTTAGGGGTTGCAGTTACGGGGAGCGTCAAGTGGGGAGGGTGCCCTCAAGGGTGCTAACGGCGCTAACTGATCAAATTTAGCGACGCTCACTATAGGAATACAATGCCTCTTAATTTATCAGGAGTCTCTCTTTTATCGCTAATGGATTAGCGCATACATTGATCAAATGTATTCAATTTTAAAAAATAATTTATTTGAGAATACTTGCAAAGGAATTATTTATTTGAATCACACACAGTGAATATTATGTAAATTTTAAAAAATGATGTAAAAACAAAGCATAGATTAGTAATAAACAATTTCTTTGTTTTCGGCTGCTTCTTTTAAAAAAAACAGGTCCTCTCTCTCTTCATTATAGTAAATAATATTTTTTATTCTTAAATACATATCTTTTTATTTTTAAATGTTTCATATTTGATCTTGAAAATAATGATATTTATCTTTATTTAAATAATTATTTATTTAATATAGTAAAACGTTTTTCTAAATGAGATAAATATTTATTTCAGTCAAGAAACTTTATTTCAAAGAAATGTTTTTATTTAACTAAAAAATATTTCTTTTTCAGTATACCTTTGAGGGGAGAAGACAAATGTTCCACGTGTAAAAAGAGAGAAAAACACAATGACTGGATTTTTCTCGAGTGTAAATCGGGTAATGGAGATTGATCGAGTTGAGATTAACGATGTTGGAAATGTAAACTCTTCGAACTACATCGCATTTGCACTTTCGTCGCCGCATGTTAATCAATATTAATATTAGTAGCATCCGTGCTGTCTCAGTATGTTACATACATAGTAGTTTACTTTGTTAATTTGTTCGAAAGTAATTAAAAGTCAAATAAATTTAAAATAAAAGCATTCCCCACGCAGCTATTGTTCTACTTTTTTTATATTCCCTCCCTACTTTCATTAACAGTGACTTTTATGAATAATAAACATTATTACGGTTGCCAAATCTTTTTGCATCATTTATCATTTTTGTATCTTACACAAATACTGTAGCCATCCCTTTTTATAAAAAAACCTAATAATTTTCTTAAAGAAACATAGATAAAAAATTAATTCTTTCTATCTTGTACTATCTCAAACACGTGTATGAGTCTTGCTGTTGTTCCTATTATTTCTGTTCTTCTTAGATTAAATCATATCTTGCTTCCACTTTTTCTCAAATGTTTAGAAAAGTATCAATCGCAAAAACGTGTCGAAAATGCTATATCAAATTATATTTTGTTATAACAACGCGTTTAGATCGCCATGCTGCCATCTAGGAAGCCTGTGCCACGTCATGAAATGAAATCGATATTTTACCGCCATTAGATTAAATAAATGTTTAAGTTTTTATTAAATTCAACGAAATTGAAATTTAAAGAAACATTGCTGAGACACTAGCTCCTAATGAGTGCTGCACGTCGCCCTACTTTTTTATAGATAATCACGATTATTGCAACTTAATTGTTAACAAAATATATAATGATATTTTCAATACAAATTGGTAAAACAGATTGAATGCTAGCGTGGGATATTTTTAACTATTGGTTTAGATTGCGCTACCAACGAAGAATAAACATCTCAGATCTCTGACTCAGCTAGTAATTTATCATAGAAGACCTTCATTCACGTCGAGCTGTTACTTGCTGAGCAAATAGCATTAGGTGCCTAGTCTTTACCCACCTACAGTTCAAATACGAGTCTGAAGATTTAAAAAATGCTAACAAATTGTATGATTTAAATTAAACATCTTATTTTGTTTTCCATAACAAAAATAATTAACGCACTATTATTTTTGTTATTACAATATCGAGGATCAATGAAATTATTTTTAGAGCGCACAGAGAGATCGGCTTTTAGAAATTTGAAAAAATCAGAAAAGGAGAAAAATTTAACGAAATGCAGTTGGGAATATTATATAAAATAAAATGAATTGACATCAATCATCAACACCAAAATCATCAACACCATTTATAAAAAAACGATTGAGTTAACATCGAGCCTTCTTCCATTCTTTAGTGATGGATTCACGACAAGACAAGACAAGAATCGGACATACTTGTCTTGTCTTGATTTTTTAAAATCAAGAATTATTATGTCTTGATCTTCACAATCAATATCTTGTCTTGATTCTTACAAGATTCTTGCAAGATTCTTGATACTTTTATAATATCTATAAATATTCATTTACAACATCCCAATTTTATTATTTTCAAAATTTTTTTAAAAAATTATCGAAAAAAATATATTTTTGCGAAAAAATGTTCACTAAATACACAGCAAAGAAAAAATTTACAAAGTGTTATTAAAACATAAAATTGTATTACTGGTAAAAGTATCTACATATGAATATCAAATATTAAAAGACATTAAGGTATTGTCTTGCATTAAATATTATCAAAATTTTACACAAACATTTAC
>NJRQ01000425.1:151411-168783 GCA_003063805.1 Aphaenogaster ashmeadi
GGATGCTCAAGTGGGTTGCTAAAATGTCAAAACTTTTTATAGCATTATCATTATGCTTTAGAGAGAGAGCATCATACATAATTATTTTGATGATCAACAAAATTATCTTCAGATCTGTATCTGGCTAAATCTTTAGATGCTTCAGAAAAATCGTTCTTTCCATGTACTTAGCATTAAAAACCAACCTATTTCATAATCTAAAGAAATATAAGTCTTACCACACTTCAGACTCCAATGTTCAACCGTATCGTTATATTGATGTATTGCGCTTGATTTTGATTTCGTTCGAGCACCGCGACCGACGGAGGGGATGTGACGGAGGGCTAATGATTTTGCGGGATGACGCGATTGAACTCATTGAAGTATGAACGGCTAAAGCTTCTCGCGAATTAGCACGTGCTGCGAGATCGATCGCCAGTTGCCACGAGCAACGTCGCTCGATAGGCAAACTATCTCGAAAAAATCGCAAAAGCGACGCGAGTCAAAGTCGAACGGGCCCTGCCCGCTTCCGACGCAACCATGCTTTCTGTGTAAGAATATCGTCTCGAGGAGCACAACGGCGATGTTCCTTGCGAGGCGCGATATACGTAGGTTAAATCCTTACTTCCTTGTATTTTATTTCTCTACGTGACGTTTGACATGGGACTCGAGTTGAATCTATTTGCCGCAACGCAAGATGGCGAATCGGATTCGTGGGCGAGACGCAGGTAGAAGCTGGTTCCCTCGAAATGGACGGAACATTCGAACGGATGAAACCACCCCGCAGCCTCGTCTCGGAGATTAAATTCGCGACAAGACTGCGTCGACCGTCTTCGCGGCGAAGACGTCGGGCGAGAGGCCGGGTCCGGATCGTAACTCGCGACGTCCCCGTGCATTTGCAGGTAGTGTCGACTCATTGAATTCTATTCATCGAGCACCCGAGTTGTGCATCATTCAATTACGCGTTTTCTCAGCCCCGCACCCTATACACCGAGGGGGAGACGAGAGACTTTCGCAGCACCTCTCCGTTTCCGTACAATGCATTATTTGGCACCTATTGTGCTCGGCGACGCTCGCGCATTTGCCGTGCCACTTATCGAAAATTATCGATAATTTGACGCGTGCTTTATAATAATAGATAAATTAAAAGGTGTTGGGAGCGATTAGGAAACGCGAAATTAAATTCCTAACCTGCGATGTTCAAAGGTCTATCACTGAAAAAAAAGTGGTTGAATTTATCTGTGAAATACAAATATAACAACCAGACTGTTTGGTGAAATATGAACGATTCATAATTTTTATTAAGATACACGGAAAGAATGGTTTTGCTGAAATATCTAAAAATTTGGCCAGATACAGATCTGAAAATAATTTTGTTGGGCCATTAAAATAATTATGTAGGACGCCCAAAATATTCACTGGAATATGAAAACTTTTTGCAGCATTATTATCACGTTTGAGCGTCCCATGTAGTTACTTTTGATGATTTAACAAAATTATTTTTAGATCTGTATCTGGCCAAATTTTTAGATACTTCAGCAAAACCGTTCTTTCCGTGTAACCAGACAAATTTGGTTACTCGCATTCTGGTTACGGTAACCAGGCGCATTCAGTTGCATACGTTCTGATGAAAGTAACGAAACTTTTGATTGTAATTTTATTGCAATTTTACTCTTTGTAAAAAAACAAAGCTTTTTTAGTGCAACGACACAATCATATCTCTTCCTAAATGCATGCTCAAACGATGCGCCACGAATGACATGGCCGAGCTTCTCTTATATTACTAGTTGGACAAATTTTACTTATGAGAAACCGACTCCGTCCGTTTAGCGTCCTGCAAGATTTTCTTTCCTAATTATAATAACCAGAGATTCTGTTTAGTTTCACCAATACTCCTTTAACCATACATGTCATGCTAATCCAACCATGCTCTTTTTCCCTTGTAGTCATAATAACCAAATACTTGAATATTACATTACTACATACGCACTAATCAAACTCTAAGCAGTATCATACCTAAATATTCTGGTTGCCTATCAGAATATTTGATTATAACCAGAAATTCTGTTTACTTCAACTAAAATTTGCTTAACCAAACATATCTTGTTAATTCAACCATGATTGTTTTTTCCGTATAAAAACAATTAAACTGTAATTACAATTAAACTTTTCAACCCGCTTATTTCTGCGTAACGTAGACGCTAGAGATTTTGTGCCGAATGTTTTATCAATATTAAGATGCAATAATAAAGCGCTAATATAATTTTCTTACTCCATTATATAGGTGTCACCGAATGACAGGCGATATTATAGGATTCAGTCACAAGATTTATTCGAGGCGAGGGAAAGACGTGAACTACGGCTCGATTATTTTATTTACGTATCCAAAAAATGCGTAACAGAACTGCGAAACTTTCATGACTGACAGAATAATGGCAAAAGTGAGTTACAAGTAAGGAACATCGTCGTTTACTCCTCGTCATTGTTTGTCCTTCGTGAAATTGGATCGTAATAATGAAGCTTTATTAAAATAAGTCACAAATCAAGTTGATTATCAAGATTGACAAGTCAATAAACCCCAAAGTGGAACAAACTCCTAGGGGGCTTTAATTTCTTTTCACTCGCAAATATCGGTCTTTTTGGTGTTACAAATCATACTATGTACCTAACAATAAATGCACGTTTCAATACTTCCACAAATTCACGGAAATATATTTAAAAGGATAAAGAACAAGGGGCAAATGAGAGCCAGCGTCGTTAGTAGAGCGAATAATAATTTAATTTTTTAGTCAAATAATCATAAATTTATAAAAAATAACAGTCTCAAACGTTTCGGCCTTCTATTTTGGGCCCTCTTCAGTGTGTCCATATAACAAAATATCAGCTGGTCATGCCATAATACATTGATTGACTTTCCAATTTTAACATATTTCTTATTTTACTTATTGTTGACTTCTTGTTTTTAATTTATCGATTTAAGGCAACAGTCACATCTGAGTTTTGACATTGACATCCGCCACTGCTTTTTTATACAGAATCAATGTACTATGGCACGACCAGTTGATTTTTTGTTATATGGACACACTGAAGAGGGCCCAAAATAGAAGGTCGAAACGTTTGAGACTGTTATTTTTATTTTTTATAAATTTATGATTATTTGACTTAAATATTGAATTATTATTCGCTCTACCAACGGTGCTGGCTCTCATTTGCCTTGTTCTTTATATTTTTAATATTTGTGATTGCACATCCCGAGAGCTTTAACCTTATTTATTTATACCTATTTAAAAGGGTATCACCTGCGCTTTTGTGTATCGCGTCATAGTACACGATATCGAAGAAATATTTATAAATGCGCGATTATAACTAACGATAAATGATAAAATTATCCGCCTCGACCTAAACGCCAGGATCATTAACTGAGATAGTTAGCGAAGCTCGCTGATGAAACTGACTCTAGGCAATATTAATTCGATCTACTTGGATGCTCTCGTTATTTCGCTGATAATCTCCTATCTCCAGATTGTCCTTGCTTCGATGTTGATCATCTATCCGTCCCCGTGTAAAACCGTAAAACGGCTCAAACCGATTAGCGGCGACTCCTTTAGCAACAAGTTGCACCTCGTGTGTTTTCCCCAGGAGTTTCCTAAAATCAACAAGTGAATTCGCTTCCTGTCTGGAATTTCTATATTGCTTCCGCGTTCGACTCCACAGGTGGCAAACTGGCAACGAGAACGACTTTCCGGGAAGCCCTCCGCGCGAAGGGGGTTGGCTCGTTTATTTGCCTGCCTTAAGAAACGCAACACTCGCGCGGGCAGAATATCCGTCCCGCGATTTCTTCTCAATTGGCCAATGCCAGATCTTCGGCCCACGAATACCGAAAATAGACGTGGACGCGACGCAATGACGGGGGCGAATATATCGGCGCTATCTTTGTTTCTGGAATGCGATAAGATCCGTTTTAATAAAGAGCCAAAGGGGCGTTGACGACTCATATAGAGAATTCTTCGCATTCCTTGGTAGCCTCGAAGTAAATTCCGCGCGGATCGCGCCATTCCCAGGCGGCTAAAGTCGGGGAATCTTGATTACGTTCGTGTGGTCCGCGTTAGGGCTAAAATTATGAAACGATTCACCACTTTTCCTTTTTACAGCCTTTCGAAAGGATTTGCGCTATACTCGACAATGCCGAAATGTCGAAATTAATTATGCTAAATAAGAAATTGCGAAACGATCAACCGCGGCTTTTATCCGTTTTTATCCGAGTTCCCGAAAGAATCTCAATTCATTGTACTCGACAAATACGAAAGCAAATTATTATAATTTTCGCGCAAAATTATAAATCATTTTGATGATTTGTAATTTGATTTGAAGATGGCCTGTATTGACGCGGAATAAGAAAAGCAATGAATAGCTGCAGATAGATATTGCCGATTCTGTTGAAGATTGACAGATTTGAGAAGGGGTGGATCACGACGGAATGGATGATACAGAGACAATATGGGGGCGTTGACAATCACCTCGGTGGAGGGAGACGAATGACCAGAGTAATATCGAAATAGGCCACGCGCGAAAGAGGAACTCACCGACTGTAGAGTGGGGAGCAATGAGAGAAGGAGAGACAGCAAACGGAAACGAGAGGAACACGCAAATAAGTTCAGTTATTATTTTCAAAAAAGGAGAGAAGAGGAAAAGAGGAAAAAGTGAAAAGAATAAAAAGAAATTATCGTGCGTGTCGCGTGTGTCAGGTGTGTGTATGTGTGTGCGTGTATCAACGCTTTGTATGCGCATGTGTGTGCAGTGAAGAGAGAGAAATGTATAGTCGGAAGATAGGGGATGAAAGCGGGAGCTAAAGAGAGAGAGAGAGAAAGAGAGTAGGAGGGAGAACGAGAGGAGGACGCGAAGTGCGAAGGGGTGGAAAGCTGGGAGCCCAGTGACCATGCGCCCTGCCGGCGGCTGGGGGCTTCTGGATCTTTTCGAGGATCAAGAAGAGGACGTCGAAGAAGCACGGGAGACGCAGACGGTGGTGGGCAGAGAAGAGCGACGGCTCCAGGCCGGCACGAGCGAGGTGAGATGCGCCCTTATCGCCCTTATCGCTCTCAATCGTCCGTGCAGTATCTATCGGGGTGCCCCGACACTCCTCGCCAGCCGGGTCGCGGCCTCGACGGCTAGCAACGATAGCGGCGATACAGGACCGGAGAACGCTCGCTCCGGCCGAACCGACCGATCTCAGTGAGTATCCCCCTCGTAAATATTATTCCAAACGATTCCACGTGAAACGTATGTTGTACGACACACGATTAATAAACGTACTCTCACGTGATCCGTGAGAGCTCCGTGTTGATGAACTCGTATGTCAGTGAGGAGACGCGATGGTAATACAATTTCGTTCATGTGTTTATCTATTTAATTCCTTCCTGTGAACGCCAGCTATCTAAACGCGACGCCACGTAGACTTAATCGTAAGAAATACGATGGCTATTTTACGGTCCGTGCCGCGATTTATTAGGTGAGGTATCCTCACGCTCGATTCGTATAGCCGTCGGCGCTTTATCACTTAACGTAGCGCGCCAGCAAGCGTGAAAGAGTTACTGTGTCCTTGCCTCAAACAGACCTCGTGGATATAAGAAAAGTAAAGAGTTTACAGAGAATAAACTAAAACGATTTTGAGGTACGTTTCGTTTTGTGATGCTAAACATTTTTGTAAGATAATTTTGTTTTATTAAAGACGATTACTCGAACCTATATTCGTATTATCTCGTTTATTGCATAATACGGTCTAATTATGTGAAACGGTAGAAGGCGGGGATTTAATTGGCTACATAAACGAGTTATCACGCTGTTAAATGTTTAATTAATAATTCATATTGCGGTGTTACACGTTTATGTGTTTGATAAACACCGTACTTAACCGAATTGTATTAATTAACACAAATTATTAATTATAATTAATACATTCTCTGTCTGTGCATGATGCTGCCGTCACAAGTTGTCAGTAATATTTTAATTTATCCGTGCATATATAGTCAATGATATTTCTGACTTACAAGTTTAAAGAAACAAAATTTAATATCGTCGTTTCAAAGAAGCGAAATGTTGGATCATTTTTCCGTACAATATGTCCACGTAATATACAAATTATTAAATAAATACGTTATGTCCCGTTTAATTATTAGTTGTCTAGTACCATTTTAAATTTTCTATTTTAAGAAAGATAAGGAAACTAGGCACGTATTATGGAAACGATTCCGTTCGGAATGATTCCAAAAAATAAAGAACACACTGCAAGCGTGTTATTTTAGCTGAAGCTCTTCTTACACATTTCATTTTTAATTATGTCATTTAACACGATTCAACGTATTAATTTTTAATTTAATACAATTAAACGTGTTAAATGACGTAACTTAAAACAGTAAAAAACATGTAAAAAGAGCTTCAGTCAAATGTGTCATTTTTAGATGTTTATGCGTGTAAAAATAACACGCTTGAATTTGTAGTGCAAAGATAAGGACGAGGACAAATATAGGACAAGTGATTATCATTCTGAACGGAATTGTTTCAGAATAAATTCATAATACGTATCTAGAAGTTTGATTATACATATATCAATGAGACAGATGTCAGTATCACACCGTCGCGGGTCATCTATGACCACTACATCAACGTGTTAAGCGTGTCCGTGTATTATTCGCCTGCCAGATACGTTTATGGAATCTTTAGACTCGTTGACACGTCACCGAGGTGACCGGGACGCTTCTGGTGTCCCTTAGTCGCGTAACACCGGATTTCCCGATCGTGATCCACGGCTATAGAACAAACGCCCTCATTTCCACGTGTCATCCGCAGTCTCTGGCGCCGATCTTCCTCGCGTCAAAGCACGGTCGGATCGAGAGGGTCGGCGCAAAGATGAACTTCAGAAGATACGAGTTCTCGCGCGAATTTCAAGGAACCCGGATCGTTCCCAGAGGGCTGCTGTCCTTCTCGACTCTGTCACTTCAAAATGTTTTCTCGATGCCGCGCGTCTTGTCTTGAGACACGAAACTGAACGTTAAAGCGCGAATAAGAGTGCTATCTGTCATCAGCGAACGAGTCTCGTATGAGACTGATTTTTAAAAAATCAGAAACTTATGAATCCTGCCATTATCTTAATGGCGACTTTAGAAGAACGAAAAAAGATCCGGACAGTCTCAATAGTTAAACATCGTAAACGCGAGACGAGAAGACGATACTATCATCCCTTCGTCTCTCGTTGTCGCCCGGCTTCTGACACAGGAACAAGCTAGTGAGAGGGTTGGAACTTCAACCTCGTAAGGTTAATAGAGTGATCGGTAACAAGGTTATAAAGCAATCTGCATAACCCTGTCCAGTACTTTACCCGACCTACGGGTTTCACGTTACTGCGAGCGGTGTCGTAATTACCGTCTCTAATGCGATTACCGGATCGACAAGACCGGCAACCGAGGGACTCTGTGAAATCTTTTTCCGGTTTTTAATTGCCTCGTTTTTTTCTTCATAATTACTTCTCTCTTTCTCGTAAGTCTCGGTAAGATCTTTAGTAAGATATCAGATATGAAGGGGAGTTAACATATATATCTTTTTGGCCTTTAATCTCTTCAGGGACGAATTTTTAAAGTTAGAAAAAAGTGATTTAATTCCTTGTTTAGTGATATTTTATTCAATTTAAATTCATAACCATTAAACAAAGAAGAAAGTAATGAAAGAAATTAAAAATACTGTGCTAAAAATTGCTCGTTCTTCCTTTACCAGAATTTAAAATTTAATTAGAATTTAAAAAACTACACGTACACATATGTGCTAATGTCTCTGAAGAGATTAAATCTGTTCTCACTAACAATAAGTGGTTTCTTCGCTATCTCGCTAAAAGATCCGAAGTTAACTCAAAACAATAGCCAATAAAATCAAAGCCATAAATAATGTATCTTACATTAATTTTATATAATATTTCGACATATGTTTATTTATTCACGCGTATGAGTTATAAGGGCGGATGATAATTTCAAAATTTTATGCGTGTAAGTGTATATACGAAGAGAGATAATAGAATGTAAGAATAAAATTTTTCTATGCAGAATTTCTAAAAGAATTAAATATAAGAATTGATAGATATCTTTTAGCTAGATTGTTTAAACTACTTTCTAAAATTAACACCTGGCAAAATGTAGCAGAATGTATCATGCCTTATTCGCGATTCGTCCAGCCGGCAGAGACGTGTCAAGAAAGAACCGATAGGATAGCGGTAAATTCATTTACGCACGATCGAAGACGTAATTTTATTTCCAGGGCTCCGTCTCTGACCTCGTCTCGTCTGAAGTCTCGTTTCACGGCTATCCGAGTTTGATTTACATCCGATCCCTTCCTCGTAGTCGCATTTCGATACGCGGCGGAAGAACGTAACGCATTACCCGGACTCGAATCGCCTCTAATTTTGCTAGCAACCAGGCGCGAACTAAATTGAAATTTATCTATGAAGCGATACGAGGCCTTTGCAGTGCCGTCGCAAACGAGCGTATACAAATGCGTCTCTTTCGCACGCGCGTTAAATCCCTTTAATCTTCGACTCCCAGAGAATTGTATCGCTGCTGGTTAATAACTCTGAAGATATTTTCCGTTTTCTTTTAATTTGGTACCTTAACGCGGATATTATTTGTAAGAAATAATGCGCCATGATGCTGCAGCATGATTTACGATGTGAAGAAGACATATTTCTTACGAAAAAGTCTTGGCATCAATGTTTGAGATTTTGCTATGTAATACGATTTCATTAAACTGCTGAAATACGTCGGACGATCCATCCCAATTGGCTATATTGAACACTTTGATTGTTTCTTTACAAAGCAAAGCTTCCTGAGAAATTCTAGCTAGTGGAAACACACGGAAAGCGTGCCGAATGTATAAAAGGGTTTTTCACTCGAAGAGTGAACACTTTTATAGAACGTAGATCGTATATGCTGCCGTAAATAAATTTGCAGATTGAGTTCCCTTATTCTGAGCTGATTAAATTCAATTTTCTTCTCTCACTTTGCCATTCTATATTTTGTCAGGGATAGCCAAAGTAAATCAATATCTTCACGTTTTATGATAAAATTTACTTAATATACTAAGTTTAGACTAATTTATATTGTGCTAAGATTTATTTATATTAACTTCTGCGTTTGTTTAAAATTGCTCAGTAGCATTAAAATATTTTGTCAACAAGATGATAGCAATAATATACATAAAATTTGTGCAAAAAATAATGATTTATTTCTACAAAATTGCTCTGAATTTATACGAGTTGGATAAACGTTGTTGGATAACTGTCTTATTACTTCGATAAAATACAGTCATCTCGAGAAAAGCAATGATGCCATCGGCGGATTAAAATAGATTAACTAATTGTATACTAATTGATGCAAATATACATTTAATCTCTTGCATCGATATTACGCCGTATAAGTCTTGTATAATATTTATACAGAGTGTCCCAAAAATCTCTTCTAACTATAGATTTTTCAAATAATTTTGAGTGCGCCTTTAGATTAGAAATTTAGATATTATCTTCTCCACCGTTTAATTTTCCACTCTTAGTTCTTAATAAAGTTTAAGATTTAAGATTTAAAATTTAAGATTAAAAATTTGGTTTTAATTTGTACAACACAAGCGACAGTCGTGACATATACGTCGTACATGACTTCGTTCTACAAAGATTATATATTTGTTTCCTTTCACTTTTATCATTTGACTCTATGACGACATAAGAACATGCGAACTTTAGTCATATTTAGTTAAATGATTGCGTTTTAACGTGTCTTCTTTCGTTAAATATTGTAATACACTGAGGATGATCCGAATAAATATGTAATATGTACTCGAAATCATTGCATTTCAATTAAATTGTTAAGACACTAACATCTTGTCGCGGCTCTAAGCCCCTTTTTTTCTTGATTGATTTTAAAATTTAAGGTTTGAGGTAAGATTTAATTCAATCTTAGATACGAAAAAGTATCTAATTACTACATTAAAAGTATCTAATTACTACATTAAAAAATGTATCCCTAAAATAATCTTAAGGTTAAAATATTGGTATTATCCACTGCTACCTTTAAAGCTTAATTTTATATCGTTGAAAGCCGAGAATAATTGATATATTTATTAATAAATTAACAGCAGCTATTCTTCATTTCGCTTATGATTTATCCGAAAGAAGCGCATAACTCTCTTTTTTAGAGCATTCTATATAAAACATCGGTCTCTATTTAATAAACCTCTCATCTTATAAAGACTTCGCATCTTATGCGTCTCTAATTAACAGGTGGTGCCATTGTTACAATCCGGCGGACAGTCCGTCGTGAGATGTGCGTGGAGTATTATTGTTAAAACGTGCGACGTACTCTGGCTAATGTATCGGGAAAAAATTCAATTCACCGCGCTAATGACGATGTAAGTAGATCATGATCTAAGATATTGGTATTAACCCTCAGTACCCACACTGGGTTAGCGTAACCCGGGCCGATTTTCAAAGTTGCGGCATTTTTTCCGATCCCTTTTTACTTATTGTAAAATATCTTTTGTGCTACGACTTTCTCAACTTTCTCACCCGAATATTCTTTTTTTTCAGTCTTTAAACTATCGATTTAAAAAAATGAATTAAAATCGATGCATTACAACCCGAGATACAAGCAAAAGAAAACGCCGGGTTAGGAATACTCGACTAGGTGTAGATAGAGACTGTTTTGAAGTGTGGGTACTGAGGGTTAACGCGCGAGTGACGGAAAAATGTCCTGAACGTCGTCGCAAAACCGTCCGTCGTATTTCACGTGGACAGATCCGTGTTAATGTACTCGAGTCAACTTTGTATATGAAGTTCGAGATATTCGGGGTATCGGGGACCACGTAGTGCGACGATCGACGTTGTCCGACGGCAACGACAGAACTTCGTAATACACAGTGATTTTATACGGAGGTAACGTGATTTCGCGACGAGACATAACTCGCTTATCATGCAATATCGCGCGACAAAGGCAGGAGTCGGGAACACTCACCGTCTTCGGCATAATTGCTCCGGATTACGATAAAGCGTCAATGTGACAAAGAGAGTGTGTCAACGGGATTATCGCAAATGTCTACGTGTAAATGTGTGTACAGTGTGCGGAAAAACCCTGTTAACGCGAGAATTAAGTGTTAAAAATGAAATTTTATGTCATCGATAATTCGATCGTTGCTAATTAAGACAACGAAGCCGGGAGTGATATACTGTGCAGTTCTAGACATCGAAGGACCTTCTTTCCAGAGGGAGAAGCGTTTATGGAGAGGGAAACGAGATGTTGACTGAATGCGAGAAGATTGTACTTCGCGCACACATTGCCACGGACAACATTAAAGATACCCAAATCTCCATCCAGTGGTTCGGTCGTTGACCTACTTGTTGAGACCCAAAGCAACAGTTTGCCCTTTAAGCTATCTGCATCCCTCTCCACTCACGTCTCCATTCCCTTCTTTCAAAGCCTCTTGTCGATCGATCCTCATGAATTTTCTTATTCGTAATTAATCGGCTATTGTCTACTACTTTCTCATGGAAATTTTACATTGAAAACCACAATTACACTATTATTTTGCCTGATAATTCTCGAAGTACGTTACTTACTTAAAAATCGTTCATATAAAATAATATTTTTAACAGAGATGTAAATATATAAATATTAAAATTCCCTCTCTTGTACATATATGTATGTATATGAATATTATTATTCAATATTGAACGATAGAAATAAAAAGTTAAGAGAATATTGCAAACGATGGCCTCATATTAACTCAAAGAAGATCGATTCTACATTTATCAAAGAATCTGTGAATAATACAGTCGAGAGGTAAAGGCGGTACAGCGAGACATAGCAACCAGAACTAATTGGTTCTTAAAGTAGGAACTAACCCTACGTAGAGCGCAACTTCATCTTCGGAACAGTGAAGAGAAACTTAAAGGACTGCTTCCCTTCCATTCCTCATTGTTGCCTGTAACTCTGCCATTGTGTCTACAAGGATCAATCTAACATCTGTAATTAGGAGCAGATATGATAATAATAACACAGTTCAACAAAAAATAACTTTTTCTCGAACACCAGAACAAAACTAGTCATTTTTCATAGTTTTTTGGACGAATCCAATTTCCAAATTACTCCATCGCGTTATAATTTTGAGAAATTTGTAGTTAAAGTTACAAAAAAGGCTATTTTCACGTATTTTGTCATAACTACGATATGTGACATGCTGGAGAAGTTTTATTGCAATCAAAATTAAGCATGTTGTTAGGATTTTCAAAAGCTCTCAAAAGAAATTTTTTGTGTTTGCTATGATTAATAAGATATTCATGTTTAAATATGGGGTCTATTACGAAAGAGCTGTAAATTTGACAACTAAATAGCTTTCAATTATGTTTATTTAAACTTAAAGGTTTTTTAGATCGCTGAATACGAATCGAATATCAAAATTGACAAATTTAAAATAATGGAATTAGTATAGTAAATGAAAAATTAAATCACGTTTGAATTTTAGTAAAAAATCATATATAGGGATTTTTTTCACATTACTGAATACAAATTTGACATTCGTATTCAGCGATCTAAAAAACTCTTAAGTTTAAATAAACATAATTGAAAGCTATTTTTGGTAAATCGTCAAATAATCTAATTCACAGCTTTTTTGCAATAAACCCCATATTTAACCGTGAATATCTCATTAACCATAGCCAAAAAAACCATACATAAAAAATTCCTTTTGACAGCTGAAAGTCCTAACAACATACTTAATTTTGATTGCAATAAAACTTCTCTAGCACGTCACATCGTAGTTATAATATGAATATGACAAAGTACGTGAAAATAGCCCTTTCTTGTAACTTTAATTGCAAATTTCTCAAAATTGTGACGTGCATGGAACAATTTGAAAATCGGATTCGTATTCAATGTCCAAAAAAACTACGGGAAATGATTAATCTTGTTTTGGTGTTTTTTCTTGTTGAACTGTGTAATTAAGAAAATTCGACAAGACGCAGAAACATGAGAACATATCAACGCTCACGAAAACGCATATACTGTTGCGCAGGGTTGAGAAGTAACTCGTTACTTGTAACGAAGTTACAGTTATACAGTAACTTTTTTTCGGTAACTCTAACTTAACTTCGTTCCTTTTTCTCCATCTGTAACTGTAACTTAACTCAGTTACATATTTTCGGTAACTAGTAACTAATTTAATAGTTACATTAATAGTTACTTTATATATATTTCAAACTTTTAGCAATTGCATTGAGCGGCTTTGCGTTTGTGCATAAACATCGTTATCGACACTTTACAATCCAATGCACATGCTCCCAACTGCTCTCGACATGCGACACAACTTACAAATGGAAAGGAAAAAACAAAAAAAAATTTTTTTAGGTAAAATTCTATTACCTAAAAAATTTTTTTTGGTTTTCTCCTTTTAAGTCACATACTAAGTATTTCTCATTTGTGGAGGTGACGTGAATTTCATTTCATTTACCATTTCATTTATCACTTTTAATTGTATGCACTGAGGAGGACTCAAATCGAAATCGAAACGTTTGCGGTTTTTAGATTTGTATAGTGTATTTTTAAATAATAAATGTATTGTTTGCCCCGACAACGGCGTTGACTCACATTGGCTTTCTTCCAAATTATCTTTGATTTTATATCCGAGAGTCTAGCATCATTAGTATTGATTTTGTATTAAATATTAATTTACAATAAATTTTTATCATTATAAGTGTAGATTTGATATTTTTATTTTCATTGCATTGAAAGAAAGTAACTGCAAAGTAACGACTCGTTACTTTTTAAGTAACTATAACTGTAACGAGTTACTTTTCAAAATCGATAACTTGTAACTGTAACTAGTTACATTTTCTATGAAAAAACTGTAACTGTAACTAGATACTTTTATATAACTTTCCCAACCCTGCTGTTGCGCCACTGTGTCCTTGCATTTCCGTTCTTCGGTGTCACAAAACCGGCCGACCACAAAAAAAATCGATATCGACACGCATCGATATCGAATAGCAATTCTTGGCAACGAATGGGATTGAACAATCTGATTATGAGTTGATATACGGTGACGGTTGAATTTGTTACACGCGAGAGACTCGTAGGTAAACTAAAGGTTCATTAAAAGACACGCTTCGTTTCTTAAATCGGTATTCTTTCTTTCCGTGTGCGAGTGCATTGTGAGTGCGAGAGTGCCGTTTAGCGAGCGGTCGTGCGGCAGACGCAACAATACAGCCTTGGCCAAAAGTATTAGGCACCTATATTTCTTTCATTTATCTAAAATTCTTTTATTTGTATTGTTTCCTATTGTTTACCGACATTATACATAAGTATAAAGGGTTCTTGAAACAAAAAATAATTCACAATAAGTGCCATAAATCAATTTTTTAGTTTTCAGATAAATGAAATATAGGTGCCTAATACTTTTAGCCAAGGCTGTACATTAAGGGGAGATAGTAGGCTAAAAACTTTGAAAAAAATCGATATTTTGTTCTTAGCATTTTTATAAACTATTAAGTGGAACGCTGAATAATAGTTGAAGTAATAATCAGTGGAATAGCTGACTAAAAGTAAAGACCAACTTGTTTACTTGTTCTTCGAGATATTCACAGTTGAAACTTTAAACGTGTTTTTCTCGAAACTGTTTTTAAAATCGGTGGTCACGATATCTCAAAAACTATTTGATCGATTTGGTTAAATTTTTGCAGCATTTTTTTTGTCACTATTTAATCTTGTCCTCCATGTAGGATTTTTTAATAAAAATGTCTAATTTTTTTATAATTAACAAAAATAGTCTCGAATTTTAGACAAAAAATCGTGATTTTTTATCCAAACAACCACTATTTTTTTTTAAATGCATAAATCAATAAAGCCCTACATGGAAGATAAGATTTAAGTCCTCTTTTTAAGATTCCCAAAGCATTTTTGCTTTATGCACATTTACGGTTGCCACCTCTCCGGTTTTCGGCCGGAGACTCCGGATTTTTAATGAATCTCCAGCTCTCCGGCAAACGGAAAAAATCTCCAGCTAATCACTCTTAATCACGATTACCCCACCTTTAGACTAGTATTTACACACAACATACAAGTGCGCGCACAGTACACACATGTATAATTTCAATTTCCTCCGGTTTTTTAAAGGAATATCCGGTGGCAGAAAAGAAAAATGGCAAATTCGAAAATGGTACGTACATTATACATATAGTTGTAACTATTTTCTTTTTTAAAATTGAGACAGAATACTAGTCTGAAGGTGGCAACCGTGTGCACATTCTGTGAAATGCTACGATGACCACCGCAGAGTATGTTTTGAAAAGCATGGTCTGAGCGATAGTTGCTGCAGCCATTATTTATAGTGAATCAGCATAAATAAAATTTTTAAATATAGTTAAAAATGTACTATATTTAATAAAGATAACCTCTTTCTTTTTTATTCATTACTTTTTTCTTAAAAAATTCTCGAAGAACAGCTATTTTTAAACCTTTCAAACTACACTAAAAAAAATCCATGTATTTTTACATGGAAATTATTTGTTCAAAACCGAAAAATTACCTAATTATCACTGTAACTTTTTTCCAGATTTTTTAAAGTGAAAATACATATTAATGGTAACAAATATAGGTGAAATTACTATTTTTATGCAAAAATCACTTGTAATCACTTGCAATTTTCCATGTGGGTAGCAATATTTGCATGATTATGCTGGGTCCGAAAAAACCCCAGCATAATCATGTATATAATTTCACACAAATATTTTTTTCAGTGTACTATCTCCAATTAAATAAAGCGTTCTATAAAAACATCCATCAATTATATATAGTAGAAATGATCAAATGTTGAGTAATTTCTTAGCTGCTTCAAATTATTTTTATATTTTCGAATAGATAGCTTCTAACTTCTAGCAATTTATTTTTAAAGTCAGCAGACGTACACGAAACTTCCCGTTGGATCATTAATTAAAAAATTGGAAAATATTATTTACGCGAAAATTAGCGCGTTAATTAATTAATACCACACTCAAATAGCGCTCGTGATTTCTATTAGTATCGAAGCACACGCAAGTGGACAATTTTTACTGGTGCTTCGCGCATCAAACGGTGCGACTCCACGACGGTCTCTCCGCAGGTTTCAACCATTCACGCGAAAGTAAGTTCAATTTCGGGGCGTGTTACCGCGAAACGACGGGATTTTCTATTTCCTTTATTATATGTGAAAAATTCCGGCGATCGCGCGCGCGATTCGCACGCGGGAGCAGCCGGCTACGCGGAGTGGTCACGTTTTACAATAAATCCCGCGCGCTGACGGCGGACACGACTTTTCTATTAGCTCAAACGACGAAAACTTTGGTCAGTTGATCTCGTGTATGCGGCACGACGCGACGGGCGTAATCTCCCATATACCGCGTACGGAAGGCTCACACCACGCGAATCGACATAACGAGCGTCGATGAGTCGGCAGATCCCCGCAACCACTTCATCAAGCGTTGCCGCCGAGAGGTGCTGTCAATCGCAAAACGATCACCCCGTCATACCCTTTCAACGACTCGTACCGCTTGTCAACCGCCTCTCCAGAATCTCGGCACTGTCGGCTTTGCGTAAGCGCTTCATCCGAAATTCGCATCTCGCGCTCGCGATTATGCACGATTACGCGATCGAGCCTATTAGATAACACATCGCGAGTATTTTGTGTCATTAAGCTGCGTATCCACCAAAGGAACATTGAGGGATTTTTTTTCGAAACAAACATACACATACATAGCTCGAACAATAAAGTAATGAGACTGTTTATATTTTTCATGTTTGGTCACACTGTGACCTTATTTACTATGATCATCATTGATCTATATCTCTCTCCCACCCTCTATGCAAATAAGGCCCCTCGGCGTTTCTTTATTCTTTAGTAATTGCTTTAAAAACAAACATCTGTTTGCCAACCTTGTTTCAAAATCATGACAATGCTCCGTCTCACACTGCATTGTTAGTAGGGCAGTTTTTGACCTCAAAAAGCATTTCAGTGCTATCACAGCCTCCTTATTCACCTGATTTGGCGCCTTGTGACTTTTTTTATTTCCAAAAGTCAAATCAGTAGTTAAAGGACATCATTTTGACTCAAATGAAGATATCTAAAGAGTTGTGACGGAGGTCTTAAACAACATTCCAGAAAATGCATTCCAGAATTGTTATAAATAATGGCAAGACCGCTGGCGAAAGTGTGTACAGTCCCAAGGGGTTTACTTTGAAGGTGATCACATTAAAATTGTTTAAAATGTTGAATAAATGTTTTTATTTAATCAGTCTCATTATTTCATTGTCCGACCTCGTATTTACATACACACATATATA
>NJRQ01000426.1:0-66938 GCA_003063805.1 Aphaenogaster ashmeadi
AATAGAGAAAATAAAACATAAAGTAAGTTATAATAAAAACCTGTTTCAAACGTACAAAAACGATAAATTATGCATTACATAAAAAACTGAAATTACAATAACTCGCTTGTACTCACATTGCTTCGCTATCTTCGCTATGTAATGAATATGAAACGCGCCCCCACTAACTGGCAGAAAATCGAAATATAAAATGATATTCCGATGGTAAAAAATGAGGAAAGAGAAAGACAGAATAAGGCTAATATTACATGTGTCGCACGACAAATTTTTCAAGCGTATTGATTGGCTACACGATAGAGAATTTCTGGAGACTTGAGAATTCTCTATCCAGCAGCCAATCAACGTGTCTAAAAAATTTGTTTCCGAGAATCGCCGTTAGGAACGCTCGCGGTTCGATAAGCGGATGACGTCACGAATAATCCGCCGTCTACGTAGGGGTCGCGAGTCGCGAGTCGCGAGTCGCGACTCGCGACCCCTACGTAGACGGCGGATTATTCGTGACGTCATCCGCTTATCGAACCGCGAGCGTTCCTAACGGCGATTCTCGGAAACACGTTCATTCGATAGCCTCGATAGCCTGGACGACTGTCGTTGTCCAGCGGGCTGACGACGGGCTTTAAGCAATATGGCGAAGTGTGTCACGGGAGACTCGGTGTAGACGCAGTGTCGTTCGAAAGATGACAGGCTCGCGGTATGGGTTGAGAATAATGTAGCGGAGAATAATGTGCGAATCGTGCGAGAGTAGACGTAATCACGTGCAGGCGTAATCGCGCCGAACGGTTTTTCGCGATCGTGCGATAGCGAGTGCGCGCGTTACCGGTGTGCAAAAGTCATGGCTACGGATAAAATAAAGGTTGCCGTACGGGTCCGGCCGTTCAATCGTAGAGGTATGTATCTGGTTGGTGTTGGCGCCGCGCGTCCGTGAGCCTCTAATCTCGAACGGAGCACGGAGCACGGAGCACGGAGCTTCGCCCCGCCTCGTCGCACTCCGCCTCGCCTCGCCTCGCCTCGCCTCGCCTCGCCTCGCCTCATCTCGCGCCACGCGTGCTACCTCGGAGGCTCGGAGATCGAAGGGGTCCGCAGACGTTCCACGGAAAAATGCGATTGACCCGATCCGCGGTTCTGTATCGCGCCGCGGGACTATGGCCCGATTGCCCAACGGAGCATCGTGACAGACGCACCATGTTTTCGCGCTCGGCCCGGACTCTCGTTATCGTGTTATCGAGTCGCGCCAAGAGTCTCGGGCAGACAGCCGCGATTACGATGACGCGCGGCGCGGCGCGGCGCGGCGCGGCGCACTCCAGCGGTGTCGCGAGTCGCGCGAGGCAGGATCGAAGACCATCCCCCTTGCCCGCGATACAGATCCGTGCTCCTCCAACTGTACATTTGGCGCTAAACATAGCCGTTCGACTTCCATCTCCTCACTAACAGTCAGATCCAAGACGATTGCTTCGCGCCATCGTCGGTTGCGCGAGAAAAAAAGCGTAGAAAAAAATCAAACGTGAGTTTTATGCCTGCGCCTTTTATCGAGCGCTAAGCATGACTATATACGATTCGCGTTAACATTAATAAACGTCATTTTTGCATCGGACAAACGACTGGCCCACGGAGGCTCTCGTGGAATTAGTCCGAACAGCTTGAAAATTTCTCGAGATGCGAATTGTCAACGCATATACATACGTCTTATCCTCGCGAGCGTGCGAAAAATGCGTCTCCTCGTCGAGTGTTTGGGACTTGATTTTTTTTCTTCTTTGAATAAAGGCAGAAGGCCCCGCGCGAGCGAGTCAGCGCCGACGCGACGCGTCAAGTGCGTGACAGAGCACGAGCGAGAGCGCAATCGAGTAAAGTACGCCACGCCACGCTCCGGTGACATTAGTCCGATGACCTTGGAATATCGATCCGATCGGGGAAACGTGTTTCCCGAACCGGGACATCCTCGATCGAGGATTCGTTTTCCGATCGCGCAAGGTCGAGCATCGCTGCCCGCGCGCGTTGACGTAATCGGGAAGATGGTTTTCCAATTGTCGTTAAACTACCTATCGCTTACGATCGACGCGACGTACCGCGACTCGCGACTGTTCGATTCAGATTCACACTACTTCATTATTATCTAGTAGCTAGACGATGCGATCGTACGCTGGCGTCATCGTATCACCTGTACGCGCCCGTCAAGTTTTTTACCGCTGGTTTTAACGAGTAGCGAGGTGCAGGAACGAAAACGGGGTAACGCGATTCTACGATAAGGTTGCGTAATTTTCCCTCTCTTTCCCGCATGTTAATCGTCAAACTTTCGCGCTTGTAACATTTAATTTACACGACACGAGGAATAGTTCTCGTTATTTAACAACTCGTCGTTGTCCGATATTTCTTTTTGTCATCTACCAAGCCACGAATCACGTGGCTTCCAATTTGTCAAAGCCTCTCCTTTCATCTCTACGATAGCTTTTCCTATCCTACGATTATTTGTAAATTACAGTAACGTAAATAATTCATTACCTATCATATATATTATTACAACTATTTTTACGTTGAAGATTATGTAAATAGTGACGTCGAAAGCGGTTAGTACACGATACCGATACGTAAAAAATATAGTAATTGGTATTTCTAGAAAGTCGGGCACGCGATTCGTTGCACTTTCGATTCGTCTTCTTGACGATACAAAGTGCAATTACTGATAATAATTTACGAACAATAATTTAATGCGTCATAGATTTTCCTACACGTATGATAAATCTTATTATTAGCACCGAGATATCTAACAAAGTGTGTTATAATGCGTATTAATATCTATCTATCGAACAATACATCCGCCTTGGATGGCATTGTACTCTTCATCACTGCGTACTCTTGACTTTCTTGAAACGTTCGATGTACTTGTTACAGCATGGTGTAACGCGCTACGTGACGTCGCACTTGAGCATACAAAGAAGCCCCATTGCCAGTTACTTTCTACCTAGTTTTATGAGTCATCATCCCTTTCTTTGTAAACCGATTGTAGAATTACCGTCGCGGTCATTTCCCCGTCTTCAATCGGCTTTCGATTCAAACGATTTCGTATTATCGAGGTAGCGCAAGAGTTACGCGATAACATAAACCGAATAACATCGCTTTGATTCTTGACCCTTAATTATTCAATCTTGAATAATCTTAATCTTCGTCGCTCTTTACCGTCAAATTTATCTCCAAAGATAATGGTGCAACGATATAAAATGGCGAGCATGAGAAATTGATTGGAGAAAGTGCACAGAGAGAAACGGTCTCTAGAGTAAACTGACCCGATTAAACTATTTTGACGAGAAATCAAATAGCACTGCACTTTCATTTTTGCATTCCAGTTATATAGCTTTCTTTTTACAAATGTTATAAATACGGATAATACTGTGCTGCAGAGCAGAATTTAAGTACACATTATAATATATTACGATATTCCTTTTTTTATCGTTAAACAATCGAACGAAAACCAAGAGATATGTCCGTCATCGTAATTAACTATTATTAGATAAACACAGACGGCACATAGAGTTCCTAATTGGAATAAACAAGAAAGCTCTTACAATTAGTAAAAATTACTTTTATATCTGCGCACGAAAGTGAAAAGTCTAGTCATTTAAATGAGGAAGATTCTCTTCTCTCTATCATCGCTTGACTTTTTGGATTCTGCGAATCGTCCGTCCGTCATTATTGCATTCTTCGTATTCGATGTCTTTGGTTTATCGGTTGCACATTCAATACCTATCGATTTGGAACGATCTGGCGAATTCTCAAACTAACGCGTAGTGTTTTACTTGCGGTACCACCTGCACATCGAGAAAAATCATCTGCTTTCATTTGTCGAATACCGACAAGATGTACAATAAGATGTGCAATAACTTTAAATATTTTCTTTTTGGAAGAATGAGAGCAACAAATTTAGCGAAAGAAATAAACTTTAATCACGTTTTGTTTTTCTAATGCCTATAAGAAGCCTGTGCAATTAGATCGGCTTATTAGTTTCATTCATCTCTTTATGATATGGAAAAAGCAATAGAGAATTTTAATGATTGTAGACGGAAAAATTGTAGAAATGCTACTAAAATTCTGACTGAAGATGGCAAGCTTATAAGCACCTTTCTATTAAATCAGTATCAAAGAGCTATATATTTCTTCGACCTTCCCATTTCTTCCTCTTTCCGCTTTGACGGTCATCGCTAAAGGCAATTTATACTATTCCATTCATTCTTCCTTAATTCTTACTAATCCATCGATGCCTTCTTCCGAGCATATAATTTTTGCGTGTCTTTTTCACGTCGAGTTAATAAAGTGGCACGACAGTTTTTGTATACGGCGCAACGTATAATCATGATTTATAATAGCATAGCCTCATTTTATTACCAAAACTTGGTAACTGTTGAGCGATCTTATTGCGCTGGGTATCGTTATGTATGCGACGACACGTTCTATATTTGTTTAAAAATTGCGCAAGTTCCTGCTGTGTTGTCGCTTTAATAAAATCTTGATCAGTTTTTAACAATAAAAAATATATTAAAAGAATGAAGAAATATATTTGAATTGTATTGATTTGATCTACGGTACAATCTACACTGTTGGAAAATTTGTGTACTTTTTTGTGAAAAAATCTGCTGGTTAAAGTTTTTGTGTTAAGTAATCAACACATTCATGTGTAAATTTAACACGTGTCTGCTATGTTAACTGAACTTAACAAATATAAAATGTAAAATTATTAAAATGATTTAAAAAATGTGTAAAAGTAACACAATTTGCACATATTTATTAAATGTGTTAAAATTTACAGAAAAAGAGTGTTGATTTTACTCTATAATAGAAGTGGGGATGACTGTGCATCATTTATTATAATTCGTTGTGTTATTTTGATTCTCGACGCGTCTCGGCACGTCTTCACGTGTTTCCCTCGCCTTGTTATAATAGAAGTGCCAGTAGCGCTGCTGCTCGAGCACATTCGATTCAAGTGATTCGAGTAGTCTATAATTGTTGTGCAGTCTTCACAACTTTCTGTAACCTTACCTAATCTACCTCCCCCAGCTATCGTGTTCTCTGATTGTAGCTTTGTTTAAAATCAGGAGATAAGAGTGGTAAGTTCATCATAATATACTAAACTTAAAATCTGTTTATCAATTGTGTATAGAAGAGAATATATCCAGACAACACGGTGTCCAAAATCAGGACATAAGACGTCTTATAAGACGTCTTTTATACACAATTGATAAACAGATTTTAAGTTTAGTATATTATCAGATGATGAACTTACCACTCTTATCTCCTGATTTTAGGCGACAAAGCTACGATCAGAGAACACGATAGCTGGCGGAGGTAGATTAGATTAGATTACAGAAAAATAAAATGTTACATTAACATAAATCTTTTGTTAAAGAAAATGAAACTTTTAACAAATAAATAGTGTAACTTTTACATATTATACCAATCAAAAATTTGAGTTGCTACATTTGTAAAATGTAAAAAGAACATTTCTCTCTCTCTCTCTCTCTCTCTCTTATATGTTAATTTTATCATAAAAATTATGTTAATTGTACACACAATTAACTTCAAATTGCGATCAAGATTACATTCCTTTTTTGTTAAAATATTAACATAATATCAGTGTTACCATTTAACACATCCACATTATGTTAAATTAACACAAAAATTTGAGTGGACCGTTTGGGACATGTGATTTATGTTAAATTTAACACATATTTTCCAACTGTGTAGGTATAGAAATAACACGCAAGAAAGTTATTCTTGCATTAACAGCGGTTCGAAACATTTATTTCGATTGATATTTTTTTCTCGTTACAGAGCTGGAACTCTGTACGCAATGTGTCGTCGAGATGACGGGACAGCAAACCATCTTGCAACATCCCACTACGATGGACAAGATCGATCGGTGAGCAATTTTCGATTATTTCGCTTACTTGCTCCGCTCACGTCTTCAGGATGTATGATGACAGAATGCAACGCAAAATTATCTACAGTCTTTGATTTTCGTATGACACTTTATCTCTGACAGACAGCGGATGCGTCGAAGCAAAATGTATCCGACTCAACGAGCATCGTAGCTGCTGATACGAGGGTATTTTAAACTAAAGAATGCCCCTGTTTGGGGCGGCTTTTCATATCGCCATTCAAAGGCGCTAACGCCGCGCACCAATTGATAACGCCGAAAGCGTGTTCGCATCAGATAATTTAAGTACATATTCTTATCGCGTTTCAGATAGCATTGTCGTCTCGGTGATTGGATACGACAGCTTGAACGGCTTGAATAGCATAAAATAGATTGGAATTACGCTGCGGCAGTTCCTTTATTCGTTCACCAGACCGTTTTTATGAAATTATTTCACTTTGTATTTTCATGATACGTAAACTCGAAACTCATAATGCAAGCATTGAGATTATGAGGGTGTATGACATACATATGTAACGAAAATTGTTTGCATATTCGATATGGGAATTAATCTGCGCGCGACGCGACAGTCTGTTTGGGACGCTATCTTCGGATAGGATGACTGAACCTTCGCGCGCAGGGTGGACGAACGAAGGATCGAAATTCAAATCGAATTTCCCAAACCTATTTTTGCGTTGTTTCGTGTTGGCACAGTCGCGACGTTTTTACGAGTATGTTACACGATCGATGAAATGTCACGCTATTTTTACGACACGATGACTCGCGATGGCGATAGCGATATCGTCTTATATAGGGAAAACTCGCGGCTTTTATTCTCTATACGCGGATTTTTATTCCTTCTCTGCAGGTGATGTAACGACGTTATATGCGCGAATTACGCGCGTGCCGTGAATCGATGAAAGGTCGCGACGTATCTATAATGAACACGCAGACGGTCCTAATCGCACGCGTGTATCGATAACATTCTATTTCGCCCTAACCAATCTATCAATCGCGTCAATTTCGCACGTCAATTGAAGTGTAGAAACGAAACGCAGAAATGAGATACGAATGACGAATGAAAAATCTATTTACAGATTTACACATACACGCGAACAGAGTGAAAGAGAGAGGGGGGGAGGGGAGGGCGTACATGAGTATTCTATTGAAAAAAAAAATCGAATCGAGGGTAACCTAAGCGCACTTCTATACCATTTTCCTGAGATCTCGTTTCGCAATATCGATTTTTCGACGTCGTTTCGCGATGCAGTGATGTAATTTTTTGAGTGTTTTCCAGATAGACGAATGATTTCCTTTATACTTTTATAGTGATGTCTTGACGATGAGAATACAACTTTTGAAAGGAAATAAAATTTAGTCCTATAATATTCTAAATAAGTATTATTTATTATACTTGATTTTCTTTCTCGATTGATTGATTGATTAGATTTGATTTTCTATGAAGTACATTTGGACCATTTGGTAAATGGTTCGTTTAATTGCGATAGATTTACTTTATCCAACGATTTTTCACGAGTGCCCTCGGTTTACATATATGTATGCAAATTATCGAGTTACCATCACACATACCTATCAAGAACGCACGCAATCAAGTATCGTCTAGTTTACTAGGTCTTATTGAAACGATTCACCATGAGTGACTACTTCTATATAATTATACCAGTATAATTATCGACATGAAAGAATTATCGACGTGTGCGCACGTAATTTACTAGCACAAATGCGATAAGGGCGTCGTATCGTATTTCATCGATCCAACGAAAAAATGAATCACATCTATAAAATAATCATAATTACGTATATATGTATGTCATGTTATTTTTTGCATAGTTATTTTTTGCATTAAATTAAAGTGCCATTATTAACGGTTTGCTAATATTGATATACGTGATTGACGTTTCTGAAAGACGGGAAAATCAGAGAAAATGTTTTCAGCATTTCCATAGTGATATATCTCCTAATATGCAGCTTGTCAGTCATGCCGCTAACGTTAATTGCGTTGTGTATAATTACGTTATAATATTATTATTTCTTATATATACAATATATCTCTAAATAAATATCTTTTACAATAAGAAGCATACATCGTGTTATTTGAACAAATTTTTAAGCACGAAAATGATGTGAAACCTCGCGGATAAACTCTCAAATGTATGATTTCTTCATGAGTCATCACCCTGTACATCTGTCGCATCCATCAATACTGCAATGAAAGAACAGCGTTGGTTTTTGCGCGATGAGATTCTAACTTCTGCCTCGTTTCTCGCATCAATATACGAACGTATGATCCCCGTGAAACCAAACACACCCAAGTTCTACGATGCGTTTCAATTATCTTCTGTTATCACGATGTTGATACTATTGGATTATTTAGTCATCGATAACAGATACTTATTTTTTTCAATCATCTTAAATAATTTATTTCTGTTAATTATTAACTTTTTATCTATTTAGGTAGTTGCGTTATTTAGTTGGTTGAATCGTTAGTAAATCTGAATCGTCATCTTCTAGACGATCGTAAAAAAAATGTTTATTATCTACGTCAGAAGTATTATCTACGATTCGATTCAGTATTTTTTTATGCCGTTTCTTTTTTATATCCTTAAATTTTCGTGTATTTCGTTATGCTATGTAAGTGTAGGATATGCGCGATAATGGCCGTATCATATCAATAACGTCGCCTTTATTGCTCCGCGACGGAGACTCTCGGGAGCCGTAAAGTGTCCTCCAGAATCGCCGACTGTGAAACATGTCTGCGATTCGATTGTCACATAACTAAAAGTCCTTGCGATAAACACGCGTGGATTCGTGCCAACAGTTTTCGATGCCTTCATCCGTCTTGGTCCTTCTCGCGAGCCATCTTGGGCATTTGCCCTCGCTCATAATGATCGTTACCCTCTATGAATTTATGAATTCTTTCTATCTATTTGTTGCATTTTACTTACACATTCTTTACCGAAGTGTTCGTTAATTACATAAAATTAATCTCGAGTCTGATTTAAGCTTAATCAATGAATCGAAAATAGATTCGCAGTTTGTACAAAGTTTATCAATGAAGGGAAGTTCCAAAAAAGAGATCGCGTTATTTTGTACTCGTTACTTTCCCAGTATCGGTCATCCCAGTCGTCCCCGACGACAATCAGACGGGGGATGACTCATTAATGAGAGAGACACGAGGTTGTATACGCGCGAAACGCGATCGATCAGTCTCCATCCCAAGAGCCGAGGACAGGCTCGTGCCATGCATTCGAGAGAAGAGCCTAGCGAGTTTGCCTCGCGCACTTAACACGCGTGTCAAGTACTGCGAGAAAGGAAGTTAGAGGGGGGGGAGAGAGAGAGAGAGAGAGAGAGAGAGAGAGACACAGACAGACAGAGAAAGATCTTGAAAAGTAGAGCAGACTCTGTTCGGTAGTAGTTGGAAAAGTAATAGTATATCCCGACATGCTTGTGCAGCTTCTTTGTCACTCTTCTCTTTTTCTTTCCCATCTTTCTCTAGCGTCCTCTTAATTTTGCCCATACGTCCTTAAACAGTCTTTATTCCTTATCCTTTTCTTCGTCTGACGATTGAAATTTTCTATATTAATCACTGATGGAAGTAATCAAGTGCAGAAAGGCGAGGTCATCGTACATTCGCGATGTCCCACTTGTATAAATGGGTCATTTGAGTAACATTAAAGATTTCTTCGCCAGTGTCAGTGTGCATGAACAATAGAATCACTATCGCACGAAGGTCTTCGCCTCGTCTTTCGTCCTTGCGTATCTATCCATCTGGAACTTATTAAATATACCTGCTTTTATATGCGGGTAGGATTATAGACTAGCAAGAACGCTCCAACTACGCTATTTCGAAGCTGTAGACTCTATGCATAAAATTAATGTAACGTAGTAAACGTGACGTCTTGTGACATAAATGTGACTGTCATCGATGCAAAATAGCGCGGAAAATGATAGAGATCATTACCGTAGGAATAAATCGATTAATCCGTAACGCGCTGACTCAATTATTTATGACACATAATTCACACATATATACTGACAATGAGACAATTAAAAGAGTTCAAGATCGCTCAATTCGTTATATCTTTTTTTTTGTTCTGGAGATTCTTTCGATGACATCTCACATTTTGTTCTCTCCTTGTAGAACTTTTTAAAAATACAGATATAAATGGTACTTCTTAACTGTCATGGAGAAACATTCAAACGAGAGAGAAGAAAAAAGAAATGGCAATTCTTTATACACATTAATTATGATGAATTAAAATAGACTTTGGACCGAAGGGTCAGCAATATTAATGACATCTCTCATTATCAATCATAATATATCATAATTTGATATTCTATACTCGGTACAGTCTTCAAATTTTCTGTCTTGTTTTAAAATGTAATTATTTTCGAAATAATTTGCGTTTATCTCAAGAGCATCTCAAGAGGCAATTGGCAATTAACTCGTGTATCGCATGATATGTTCAATCTTTTTACTCGTTCGAAGAAAACGATCGTGATCGGTGTATCAGTTTGTTACACACTCTTCTTCCGTTGCCTTTTCCTTGTTTTCTCAAAGAAATCAACTTGTATGACGATCGACGCACGCCCTGCATATCATGCGTGACCAGCTCGCGTTACGCTAAACGCTAAATAATAGTCAGTTTGGATGAAACGAGACACGGCAATTGCTTTACGCTTGATTTTTTGCTCGGTTCTCGGATCCCGTTGCCAGATATCCGCGAGTGTGTCCACGCACCGAATGTATCGAGGTACACGCCGCGAGCCCGCGAGTCATGTAGCGTCGAACATGCGTTGCGGCAAATAACGGCAAAAATATTGGCCACCAAAGCCACCTTTTTTCCGTTATTTTTTTTAAACATTCCAAGTCTTCCAAATTACGTACGGAAAGCGCTTTTATCGCGCTTAAATGTCCATGCAATTTTCTGGAACTTCAAACCTAATGGAATTAAGACTTGATTTCCAGCGGCCGGATGAAACGCGCGGTGGGAATATAGGTCAGGAAATCTGTATACATATCTTGGTTACCTTGGTCGTTGCGCAACGGGTTGTCGACCACACGCAGGTGCGTTCGCGGATGCGTGCTAATTATCGCGAGCAAAAACTGGGAAATGGTCGAGCGAGCTTTTCGTTGATTCGGTCACGCTCGATCTACTTTCATACATTAGTGAATGCGACAAAGCAAAAAGGGGATACGTAGTCGTCCAGTTTTACAAGGCTTTGCTAGTTCGATTACGGCTTTTGTACCGTATATCGACATAATTGAAATCGATTTACTTCGACGTAGGCATTTCGTACGAGACAAAACGATTACGAATCGCACATTGGAAACGTCCGTAGATACGTGAATCAATTGGATAAAAGCCATTGTTCGGTACAGATCAGTACAAATTGATGCAACATGTATCCAGGATGTTGTCACACATCCTAATCGTCACCGACGAATTTTTCTAGTATCCGACGACCTAGCGATGCGACGTGATACCAGTTGCAAATGCAGTTTCGAGAATGCCAAGCGTTTAGGGCTTAGGCGAATTCTAGCGGTCAGGCGAAGTTATTTTCGTTTCTCCGCCCCGTAAAGCGCGAAAGTCTTTCAGCTTGGAAAACGGCCGAATAACTTGACGCTGAATGCGTCTCCATCCCGACCGCGCCGAGGGAACTCGCTAACAAAGGACGGCACGAGTCTTTTATACGTGCCCCGTCTACATCATCCACATCTTATTATCACCATTCTTATTACCATTCTTTTCTCGCACCCGATTTTTCGCTCTTTTTAATTTCATCGCTACGTCACTTGCAAAAAGATATACCGATTATTTTAATAGCGATTCGATTCCACATAGCATGGAAGTAAAAAGATAATGAACGCCACTTGATGTTGAAAATGATACTCTTTAATAATCTTGAGCAATCTTGTGAAATTTCTTTCTCGAGACTGCCGCAAATAGATGAGAGAGAGAGAGAGAGAGAGAGAGAGAGAGAGAGAGAGAGAGAGATCAAGCGTCCGTGTTCAAAATTAAAGATGTATCTCGCGAGATATATGACGCAAATATCTTTCCTTTCGTCGGCAATCAGTATCCGTCTATTAACGGATGGCAATCCTTTAATATCGCGAGACCAAGAGTGCGGAAGGTGGAACTTCACTTAGGTCTAATGCCGGTTCGCGAGAATCGCGTCCTTCATTTTAATAGAGATGATCGACCTTACTTGTCTACGTAAAGGGTAATTCAGAGACACATGAAGAAATCATCGACGCATCTTCTATAGTAATTCGGTATAACAATAGATTATAAAATTCGTTAGTAAATGTAGGTAACGACGATATAAATTATTTCGAACACACGCACAAATTCGACGGTTGGCAAGATTTATCATTGATCTATGATGGTTTTCACGAATCTATTATCTTAGTTTGAAGAAGATTAGAACGTAGCGATCGATCGCGATGCAATGAAATACATGGAACCATTATTTTCATATTGTCTAGCTGACGCGCAATCGCGCGTTTGCCCTCGCTTTTGCATTGTTCAGCAACGTGCAATAACCTGAGTATTACGCGGATATACACTCGCCCTACTATACTTTACCTGTAATACTCGGCACTGCGTAGAGTCGGAATATTGTCGCCTATCGATCGTCGTTGAGCGAAAATGGAGAGCTAAATACGATCGATCAAAGTCAAAGTCTTTGACTGCAATTCGCTGCGCGCCAAGATAGAGGTCGTGACTAGAAACGAACGTCTTTTACAGATTACTGCCTTTTGACATTTTTTCCATGTAACGGGCTGTGATCTACGATTCCGTATGCTTTCGTCTTATCATTAAGACCGAGATGACGTACACGTTGCGCGTCGATACACCAAGTAGAAAGTAAAACGTTTCCCCTCGGCTACCGGCTACCGGCCACCGGGGGGACCATCCGACGAGATAGGATGCGAAATGAGCTTCCGCGGAAAAGGGGAATTTATTTGACAACTTATTTGAAGAATTTAAACAAGGTCTTTCCATTTGAGCCAATCGAGAGTCAAAATGATCGTTATGTCTTCATTCGTATCTCGTAGAAACGGGTAACGAGTCCGCAGTCGCGGCATTTTCGCGGTACTGTAATACCACTGTTAAACATCGTAACAACGTAATTGTACAATCAAATTGTGTATATCATTAGTATGTATCCAGGTTTCGAATTAATATCGAAGCGTATACGAAGCCGTGTCAAAGCAGGCTCACTTCTGATTGTGAGAGGGGCTCACTTCTTGTCTCTCATTGTCATCGTCAGTCGACCAATGTCGATCGACGCGACATTGACTCAGCTTTGAAAAGTTGATTTCGGAGATCATGGCCCACCCACGACTCTTCGTAAGGATAGCTCTTGCTAACTCGCGCTTGCAGTTTGAGCGTTATAAGCAATAAGCACCGCCTCGAGTCGCTTTTAATTTCATTTTCGGGTCAAGCCGCAGAGTCTGCCGGCTGACGGCTCTCGCGTGCCGAAGGCCACGCTCCGGCTCGTATCGTGTGTGGACGTAATCTCGTAGGGGCGATCTCGTCGTCACGCGATGGTCAGTCGCAATGGTGTTTCCTCTTCTTCCCTCGATCGAGCGGTCGGCAACTGCCGCAAGTACACCGCTCATTGTCAGTCCACCATGTTTCGCACAAAGGTTGTCGCGTTCCCGACAATGAAACGCGAGGGTGTTCCGATATGCGAAATCATTCGAGTAGGCGGCGTGTTCGTAGCATTAATGATCGTTTCTCACTTTTCCTCCCTCGTCAACTCGTGCGGCATTTCGTGCAAGCGGCATTTCACAAAATCGAGTGCTAATGTATCGTATATCAACGAGATTAATACACTAACTTGGAAAGAAACGTCATTCCGCATCGTCTATTTATGTCCTTCCATCTCGGTGGAAGGAGTCGGTGCACATTTGCACATTTACACATTCACTGTGCGTGATTCATCCTCGAACGTGACATTCCGCATGTTCGATCGACGTACAAATCATTATTTGTTTTCGTATTGGTATAGTGGGATCAATTATCTATGTACATACACGAGTTGAAAGTTACGATATATATTTTTTCATTAAATGTTTAATTACAAGTTGTATAATTACAAGAGTAATTAGATGTACCATAAAGAATGTTACATCTTCTTTCTTTGCTCGAGATCACTATTAATCGAAGCGAGTCGAGACGCGCGATCAAAAATCGGTAAACGAACGTGCTATCTATGATGATTTTTGCCAGTAGCGAAGAAAGCTATCTCTCTGATATTCGAGACGGAAGAATTGCGTCGGATTCTCGGATTGACGAATATGACCGTATATGTGCCTCACATACGGACGTACGGTTTCGTGTAACGTGTAACGATCCATTCTTGTCGACTCTCCATACATATAACGACAATTATTTTCTATCGATGTTGTAGGAACAAGCCCAAGACTTTCGCTTTCGATCACTGCTTTTATTCCCTGGATCCTGGAGCGGACAATTTTGCGAGTCAAGACATCGTTTTCGACGCCCTGGGTCGTGATATTTTGGACAATGCGTTTCAGGGTTACAACGCCTGTATATTCGCCTACGGACAAACCGGTACGACACCAATTGTTATTTTGTAACGGTTACTTTAATTTAGGTGTTGTTCGCGATACAATTCAGACTTTTAAGTCCGCGTGTTAACGTGGTTAACGTTAGAAAGGGCGCGATAGTTAATGAGCGGAGCATGAACGGAGCGTAACGCGGCAAATAACGCGATTAATCGGTTCGGTCGTCACCGATACGACCGACGGCTACGGTTGATTTTCTGCGGGGCGAGACATTGACCCACGAGGCAGAACGAGACATCGCGGACGACAATAATGCGAGTTCTTGTACGATGCGCGCTTATACGACGAATCGTTTATTTAAGTCGAATCGCGTAAGATGCTATCAAATTTCGAAGGAACGTCTCGCTAAACATTTTGCTTTTATGATAAAACGTAAACGCGTATATGCATATTTGAAGAAACTACCTATATACATATATATATATTATATATATGTATAATATATATATATATATATATATATATATATATATATATATATATATATATAGTTTCTTCAAATATATCTCTCTCATCCGAATAAGAATTTAAAGACTCATTTATAAATGGACAAATATTAGCAATGAAATAAAGTAGCAATAAAAAATGTGGCAAAGAGAATTTAACGTTGTTTCTCGCATGCGTGGCTTACCCTTACAGGCTCCGGGAAGTCTTACACGATGATGGGCAGTGGCGACAACAAAGGGATAATACCACGGTTGTGTGACAATCTCTTTGATATGATAGCGAAGCAGCAAAGTTTCGAGCTCACGTACAAGGTCGAGGTCTCGTACATGGAGATCTACAATGAAAAAGTGCACGATCTTCTAGATCCGAAGCCAAACAAGCAATCACTCAAAGTCAGAGAGCACAATGTCCTGGGGCCCTACGTGGATGGGCTGAGTCAACTGGCGGTTACTTCTTTTCAGGTGAAGTAACCGCCACTTTTTCTCTCAATTCGCTATCAATAATCTCTCCATATCTGTGGATAATTTCCCCGAATCCCAACCATATTTATTGACGATTCATATTTATTGACGAAACGTTCAACTCTAGGACATCGACAACCTAATGGCGGAGGGCAACAAGTCGCGAACGGTCGCGGCGACAAATATGAATTCCGAGAGTTCCCGTTCGCATGCCGTATTCTCGGTAATTCTCACGCAGACTCTAACGGACTCGAAGAGCGGAGTCAGCGGAGAAAAGGTCTCGCGGATGAGCTTGGTGGATTTAGCTGGGAGCGAAAGGGCTGTGAAAACTGGAGCGGTGGGTGATAGACTTAAAGAAGGAAGCAATATTAACAAGTAAATATCTTTTTTTAAGCCTCGTAGAAATTGTCTTCTGTTAGCGTGGACATGGAAAACGTGTAATAAGCGTTGATTTACAGGTCTTTAACGACGTTGGGTCTAGTCATTTCAAAGCTGGCGGATCAAAATTCCGGCAGCAACAAGAAGAAGGACAATTTTGTGCCCTACAGAGATTCTGTTCTTACGTGGCTCTTGAAGGTACATTAGCTTTTTCGTTTGACAGGGTGCTTTAAGAGATACGCTCTCATGCCGATTGTCAAATATATCGTTCAACATTTTTAGGATAATCTTGGTGGCAATAGCAAAACTGTCATGGTAGCTACGATATCACCGGCTGCCGACAATTACGAGGAAACGCTATCGACTCTCCGATATGCTGACAGAGCGAAGAGAATAGTCAATCATGCTGTAGTTAACGAGGATCCGAATGCTAGAATCATTCGCGAGCTCAGACAAGAAGTTGAAACCTTAAAGGAAATGTTGTTACATGCCACAGTAAGAGATTCTTCACCATTGCGTTACCTCTTTAATATAGCTACTCGTGTTGCGCGACAACGCTATAACTTGATTTCGATTAGGGATCGATTGTCGGTCAACAACGCACAGACATCACGGAAAAATTATCAGAATCGGAACGACTGATGAAGGAAATGTCACAGACGTGGGAAGAGAAGCTAGTGAAAACCGAGAGATTGCAACACGAGAGGCAGCAGGCTCTAGAAAAAATGGGAATAAGCGTACAAGCGTCTGGTATTCAAGTAGAGAAGAGCAAGTATTACCTGGTTAATTTGAACGATGACCCAAGCTTGAACGAGTTATTGGTTTATTATCTCAAGGTATGCACGTGTCGCTATGCTCATGCGTGTCGCTTGTTGGCCATATCTCTCCATTCGCCTATCCAGTCATCTATTTCTGTGTCGCATATCTCTGTGTTTCAGGAAAGGACCCTCGTAGGCGGTCGTTCAGCCAAAAGGGAACAGGATATTCAATTGCACGGCTTGGGTATACTACCGGAACACTGCGTTATCACGATAGAAGAATCAGGCCTATACATGACACCGTTAAATGGTGCTCGATGTTTCGTCAATGGTACGCAAGTTGTAAACAAGACTCTACTACAGCATGGCGATCGAATCGTTTGGGGAAACCATCATTTCTTCAGAGTCAACTGTCCAAGAAGTGCTACAGGTGCGACTCGATTTGATATATTGATTTTAAGACAAAATGTACCGATCTTGCGAAGCAATTGGGAGTAACATACATCTCTGTATCGTCTGTATCACTGTTCTGTCTGCAGCAATCAATAGCGAACCGCAAACCCCCGCTCAAAATATCGACTACAACTTTGCCAGAGAAGAGCTCATGCTTAACGAACTTTCGAACGATCCGATCCAGAGAGCTATAGCGAGACTAGAAAAGCAGCACGAGGAAGATAAGCAGGTACACGTTTTGCATCGCTCTAATATACACATAAGCATCGTAATAACACTTTCGTTATTACACTCATGATGCACATATCTCAAAGGTTGCACTTGAGAAGCAGAGACAGGAGTATGAACGACAGTTTCAACAATTACGCAACATACTATCTCCCTCTACGCCGTATTCGCCTTACGTACCGTACGATCCTTTGAGGGGTAGCCAAAGTGGAAAGCTCCCGGCTTGCACACCAACGACGCAAATGCGCGTTGAGAAGTGGGCTCAGGAGCGAGACGAGATGTTCAAGCGGAGTTTGGGTCAATTGAAGACAGATATTCTAAAGGCTAATGCATTGGTACAAGAGGCTAATGTCCTAGCTGAAGAGATGGGCAAACAGACGAAATTTAGCGTCACCTTACAGATTCCTCCGAATAATCTAAGTCCGAATAGGAAGGTAAAATAATGAAAGAATGTGTACCGTTTCTATGTCACGCCTTTACCACGTTTTATATAGAATTTTTAAACTTATTAATTTTTACAAATTTATCTGATTTGTAATTATTATATATAATGTATAATTAGTCATTTATTATACGTATAAGTTTCATGATTTTTTATTGATTCTTATTATTTGCATCTTTATAATTAATATTAATTGTGCGTTATGTTTATCCTAATTCTTATTTTTCTTTTTATTATTTTATGTTTTATTCTTTGTTAATTTATGTATTTTTTTTTATTTCTTCACACTCTTCGATATGTAGAGTGTATTCTTTCAGCGAGGTGCGTTTGTCAGTGAGCCCGCAATTTTAGTGAAGAGAACGAATATGGGAAGTCAAGTTTGGTCTATGGAAAAGCTAGAAAATAAATTAGTTGATATGCGAGACATGTATGAGGAAAGAAAAGATCCTCACAATTGTCGATTACCTGCGATTAAGGTATATATAATTGTCTTTTTATCTTTTAAATATTTCCTTAATAATTTTCTCTTAAATATTTCCAAGCATGTACGAAATTATTTTCTTACAGGACGAAGTGCCAGGGAAAACACTAGATCCGTTTTACGAATCCCAAGAAAATCACAATCTTATCGGCGTTGCAAATATTTTCTTAGAAGTATTATTCCACGATGTGCGATTAGATTATCACACTCCGATTATTAGTCAGCAAGGAGAAGTCGCTGGTCGACTGCAAGTCGAAATAAGTCGCATATCCGGGCAACTTCCTCAAGATCGGATTTGCGAGGCTGCCTCGGAATCTTCCGCAGACTCAACATCCTCCGAAGCGGATGATTATTCTGGAGGATCTAGCCACATTACCTGTCGTGTAACGATAAAGCAAGCCACCGGATTACCACTCTCGTTAAGTCATTTTGTGTTTTGTCAATACATGTTTTGGGGTCACCCGGAACCGATAGTGGTTCCGCCTATGGTAAATGCGGAGCTACCCAACTCGAATTGCATCGCTGGACAGAGGGATTCCTTGACATTTAAGTTTGATCTTACAAAAGATTTTACCGTACCCATTACGGAGGAATTTATGGAACATGCCGCTGGTAGGAATTTATTATGTTCTTATATATGCTTTTTAACGAGTCGCGATAGAGTATCTCTTATGTTATTGTATTATTCACACTTGCCTATCGTATTTTCTTACTTGTAGAAGGAGCGTTGAGTATAGAAGTATGGGGCCATCGCAGCGCGGGTTTCTCACGAAGTAAACCTGGATGGGAAGTAGAACAACAACAATTGGCGAAAGCTAGATCGCTCGCCGACCGATGGTCCGAATTAACGCGAAAAATTGAATTATGGGTGGAGATACAAGAGCTCAATGAGCAGGGAGAATACTCGCCCGTTGAAGTCGCAGTGAAGCAAGACACATGTACAGGTGAGAATGATTATAATATAATATACTTGTCCCTCGAGAAAAACATCACACGTTTTGGTTATAATTTATTTTTAAATAATTGCATCTTTTTTTTCTTTTTTTAGGTGGTATTTATCAACTTCGGCAAGGCCAACAACGTCGGATACAAGTTCGAGTGAAACCAGTACAAAATTCCGGAACCTTACCGATCATCTGCCAATCGATATTAAATATAGCTGTTGGGAGTGTATCAGTACGAAACCGATTGCAAATTCCGTTAGATAGTTATCAAGACGAGGATTTGAGTATATTGAGAGACAAGTGGAGCGATGCTTTAATGAGAAGACGACAGTATCTTGATCAACAAATTCAGAAACTCATCAATAAACAAGGTAATTAACGAAATTATCTCAGCGACGAAAGATTTATTAATATTATATTTTTAATTTGTCTACTCTATATATATATATATATATATATATACATTCTTACATCCATTTGCTTATCTCTATAGACAAAACGGAACAAGACATGGAACGAGAACAAAGTCTTGTGGACCAGTGGGTCAGTCTTACAGAGGAACGGAACGCCGTTCTGGTTCCCGCGGCGGGTTCAGGTATTCCCGGTGCTCCTGCCGACTGGACTCCTCCTGTAGGGATGGAGCCACATATCCCCGTATTATTTCTGGATCTTAATGGTATTGTAAAACATGTTTTCAGCATATTATCAATGTACGTTTTGTTTGATTTATTAATGCGTTTACTTTGACGTTAACATTATACAGCCGATGATCTCTCAACGCATCAGTCAGGAGAAGAAGTATCAGTGACAGGATTAAACTCGATCCTACCTAAAGAACATGGAAACAAATTTTATAATCTGCCTATTATCCGTCATTTAGAGAAAGACGTATGTGCCATTGCCGCTTGGGATTCTAGTATACACGACAACGTACATCTCAATAGAGTGACCGATGGTAATTTATTCTTTACGTTTTAACAAGCAAGTAGTGATTTATTTGTAACGTGTACCATACTCGTTTTCAGCGAACGAAAGGGTATTTCTAATCTTGAAGACTACCGTTCGCCTGTCGCATCCAGCACCAATGGACCTTGTGCTGCGTAAAAGATTAGCTTTAAACATATACAAGAGGCAGAGCATCACAGATAGAATTTTCAAGAGAATCGTTCGAACTGATTGTTTGACGCAAACCGGCGTTACCTACGAGGTTGTTTCAAACATACCAAAGGCGAGCGAAGAACTGGAAGATCGCGAGAGCTTGGCGCAGATTGCTGCTAGCGGGGAAGATAATAGTTTATGCGACGGAGAAACTTATATAGGTAAATTATGAAATAAGAATCGCAATTATCTCGAAAAAGTGTATCTTATAAAAAGTATCTTCATATCTTAATCTTTCTTATTATTTCTATAGAAAAATATACTCGCGGTGTATCTGCCGTTGAAAGTATATTAACATTGGACCGATTACGACAAAGTGTCGCTATAAAAGAATTGTTACAAGCACAAGGACAACCATTGATGCGCAAGACTGCTAGTGTTCCAAACTTCTCTCAGGTATACAAGCTCCCTTCAACATCTTGAACAGAAAAATGCTTTTCAGTTAATTTTATATGTATAAGAATGATAATATAATTTGTTTCTATGAATTTTTTTTTTTTATCGTATTAATATTACTCTTTGATTAAAAGCCTTCTATTTCTTCATTACCAAAACGTTGAGAGAGAGAGAGAGAAGTTTCTCTATCAAAACTTCATTTGAAATTTCATTTCAACTTAAAAAGTGCTTCTTCATTATTTCGCATGCCCTTTTAAATGCATCTTTTGTTTAATGAAATATATCAGATTTCTCAAATGAAAACATTTTCATGAATTTTTACAGATCATGAGATTCGATATGTCAATGGATTCGTTGAATGTTACTCGTTCGGAAAGTGTGACGGATCTCAATATGGAAACTGGTCTTCCGCATCCACGACGTGCATCCACAGGTCATGCAAGAAATGACGAAAACTTTATATCTGCACCGCCAAAGCCATTTGGAATTGGTAAGCATATTCTCTCTATTCAAAATATTAATATGCAAATAACATATAGTTATAAACATATATTCTATGATTTCTTAATTTTATGTATATAAGTATATATATATACGGAGTGTCCCATGACTCGAGGTCCATACATTAAAGGCGTGTTATTGAAGTTATTTAGAGTTGAAATTGTTTAATAAACATATGTCCGTAAATGCTTCCTAACAGAACTACAACCATTGAAAGTTGATGTGAATATTTGAAAAAGGAAAGAAAAAAGACATTTAATTTAACTTGTTTATTTACAAATGTATTGCAAATTCTATTCAAAATTATCTCCTGCAGATTCAATACAAAGAATTGCCCTGCGTAAAAATGATCTAACAGTTCGCTCCACCATGCCAGGAGAATTTCTTATTAATTAATAACACAATTATTAATAAACATATTAATAGGCGATAAGACAAGAATTAATAAAACAATACCAGACTGACAGAAAATGTTTCAAATATTCACATCAACTTTCAATGGTTGTAGTTCTGTTAGGAAGCATTTACGGACATATGTTTATTAAACAATTTCAACTCTAAATGACTTCAATAACACGCCCTTAATGTATGGACCTCGAGTCATGGGAAACCCTGTATATACACACACACTTATATATATATATATATATATATATATATATATATATATATAATTTTTTATTATTAGACTTATGCTGCTACTGTCAAGTAAAAATATGAAAGGTTTTTTCGTTTTAGTTTGTAAAACGTGATGCTCGTAAAAAAGATTATTTATGAAATCATAGAAAGTAACAAGTCTTATAAGTATTGTGACACACACAAGAGAGTTCCTTTCATTCATGTAGATATACATTAATTCATGTAATCACTCATAATCATTCATAGTAATCCATTTCATATCAAGCATGAGATATATTTTCAAGATATGTTACATTTAATATAATAAGAGAAATGTTTCGAAGAAAAGTGATTTTTGTGAAAATAATCTCTGCTGGATTTAGAAATGGTCTACGCCTGATAGAAAATCGATAGGTTTTTACCAGATTTTATTTTGGATTTCAACTATTTATATGCAAACTCGTCGTATATTGAATGCAATATTTAGTTCGCTTAAGTCACCATTAAATTCTTAAATTAATGGCTTTATTAAATTTAATAGCATCGTGTTTAGGGACTTTAGTCTTTAGATTAAGTTTTTATTTAAGTTAGAGCCACACTTTTTCTCCACCGCCTTAATCTGCTTCATCGAGATTTATTCAATGAAAAATCAACACTTTGTTTCTGAAATGTGGCTTATGCAGTGTTTTCGATATTTCACTTTGGCTATGACGGTCACTTTACATTCCACCCTAGTTTTGATCGTTCCAAGCTCCACTATTACTCTTCATTCGGTATAGAACTTGTTGAGATTTTGAATAATAAAAATGCGTTCTGTCCATTTCTTTTTAATTGAAATTCATATCATCCATCACTGGTATGTACTCTTTATATGTGTCTACGATTTCTATTTTCTTGGCTGTAGATTGTAAAGTATCAAGTTGTGAACTTTTACAAAACGCATACAAATGAATTGTGTCGAGTGATGTATAAAAGATAAATGACACTATGAAAGGGTACTGTTTCCATCATCTAAGATAATTGACAATCTCGTCATTTGAAAATAGTATTTGGAAATTTCAATTTCATTAGTAGTAATTATAGTATACTACATTGTCGAATCTTATATTATTATAATTCCAGCTTCTCTTTGTCATATTGTTATATCACCAAGCTATGTTCAACTTGACGATTCAATTTAATGACAATTTTACTGCAAACGCGTTCCCTACTAATATATGTACAGAGATCGTATCGAGATCGTATCGTAAATAATTTCAACTATATTCACCTGATAATAAAGAGAGTTGAGCATGGTAAAATCTACTTTCTCAGATTTGCCCTAGTGTTAGCAGCTACATTTAAGTGCGCTCTACCACTTATTACAATAAAATGAAACATAACTAACAAACTTTAAATAACGAACACTACAGTAAAATTAATGAGTATCGACTAATTAATGTATGCAACTAATCTGTTCCTCTGTTTAACACTACGTCTACTACTTCTACAACTATTTCGGCCCACGCAAGGCTCCATTCTGAACTCAGGTAAAATGGAGTCTTGATTTGATATTTAATTGATGCCACACAGGCAATGACAATTAGTACATATGTCTCGTGAGTGGTTGAGTCTGTCTGTCTTTTTGTTTCAAAGTTTGCCTTAGTACATCAGAGACGTTCGCGATAGTAATGTTCAGAACGGGAATGCGTTTTGACAGTCGGTATATGTTATCTCGTAAGCGTCATTCATTCGGTTCAGTTTGGCTCAAACAAAGTTTGGCGTCACCATGTCGAGGAGACTTAGAAATTGTTAATCTTTTTTAGTTTTAAAACGAATGCGATTTCATTACGTAAACGTTATAATTCAGTATTTCTTTAGTTTGCATGTGAATGCGTTTCTTGTGTGCCTAGCATATTAGCAAGTTTGTTCATTGGACCGTTTACTTTTCTCTCCTTTATTTTATGTAACTATTTGATATATATTGTTCACGATTAAAACACGTGTAAAACAATACCAGTGACCAATTGTGTGTATGTTGTGTGTGAACCCACGTGTATACGTGTACCACGCTGTCGCTGTCGCGCAGCACACGCACACATGTGGACGCACACACAATGCACATATGCGCACATCCCCCTGTCGTCGCACCGTTTGTATCTGAATCATCGCATAGAAATCATTTTCACTTCCATATATCTATTTTCATAATTCGTAATAAGACGTATGATTCTTGAAATCTTGCTTCTTATAAATGTTCCGATCAATTAAGATGATTTCTATAATCCTTGATGATTTGTTAAATGTACACTAACACATATACATTTGTTTGCATTTAACAAATTAATTAAAACGTGTAAAGTAACAAAAAAGATTGAATTGTTGCATTATATACGTGGAAATTGCTGCAATGTTTCAATCTTTATTATATATATTTGTGTGAATGTGCCACTGAGCGATACTCTAGATAGAGTGTAGAGAATTTATTGTAACATATATGTGTATATAAATATTTTTTATAGTTAATACACGTTAAATATGAGGATTATTCTCTCTGTGTTTAAACATAATGTGTATTAATTCCGTCTAAATATCTAAATTTCCATTATTATGTTTATGTAGCGCAATTAATAAATTATTAATTAAAGATCGATATAAAGAGACAGAATAAACCTCCTATACGTAAGCAAGAAACATAGGGGAGCACGGGGGGAGGGAGGGAGGAAGAGGAGAAGGGGCGAAAATCAGTAAAAGTCAGTATTTTTTAAATAAATCACTCAATAACATGACGATTAGAAGCTATCTCCCCATCTGTCTTTCTTACGAAAGGAGACTCGGTTTAAAGTCAAGAATACACATTTCTACTAAAATATGAAAATGATCTTAAACAAAAATGTGAGAAAGAGAAAAGATTAGTCATGTACAGCATTGTATATTTTAAACATAGTGCAGTAGTACGATAAAATCATAGTTTACAATATTATATAACAATAGCAATATATTTAAATTCCAAACAAGATAACAATGTTACAATATTAATATAATAATGTATATCATTATCTTCGACTTTAAACTTATCATCTCTGAAAACATGATCTTAAATTCATTATGTACATCATCGAATTATGTAGTGTTAACATATATCATATATTATTAACATATATTTATCGTTCACTTAATACACATAAAGATAGGGACATATAATATACACAACATATTTCGAACATGTGCATTTTGAATTCGAAAATGCAATGGCGAGTTATTAAAATTGTTATTGTTACTGAGCTGGAGTATCACAGTGCAAAAGAAAATGAAAAGTGAGACTCATACAAAATGCTGTGTCATGAACATTGATGTTTCAATTAATGGTATTGTGACATGACATACACACATGATGGAACTTTCATATTAGAATGCGCGTTAGATAATATACGTTATTTGTTTACTTGTCTCACCATCTAGTGTCTGTGGCCTGCAGGCATGATTTGTCAGTATATAAGTTCATAAAAGCTCATACGAAGCTCGCTATTATGGGGAAAGTAGCGTTGACTAGTCGAGTGAAGGGAAAAGAAGTGTAATCAGTGCATCTATCTCCTTTCAGCGAGACCAACTTTCCTGAATCTGAACCTGAATCTCAACTCATTGACACGTCTTCAACAATCTACCTCTGCCAAGTGTAGGTGACACTCGTCGTCGATCATCCTTTCAAACTGATTCTTTAACTAATTCTGAACATTGAGAAATAGTTAGATCAGAATGACAACAATTGAACGAGAATTCTAGCGTGATATTAAAAAGAGTTTGAAAGGATGAACTCGGTCAACGTATTTGTAGTTTGGTTTTCTTGTTTCAACCATTAGAAACTAGTGTAGTATATTAAAGTAGTAAGTTTGGGTTTTGTTTTATTTTAAGTGTTTTATTTTAGATGGTTAGTGATCATAATCACCATTGAATTGTTATTGCTGCGCTTAAAGCGCAGTGTGTATGTAGTATACATACATATATATGTTGAATGTTTATTACTTACAGTTATCCTGATCATCGTGATTCATTCTTTTTATTTCAGATTATATATTCTACGCTTTTATATTGTCTAGATGACTTGATCTAAATTATCCGAAACTATTAATGATCCGCCAAGTTTAAAAATACACATTTATACACACACACACACACACACACACACACACACACACACACACACACACCTGTCTCTTATACACATCTAGATGTGTATAAGAGACAGCACACACACACACACACACACACACACACACACACACACACACATATATATTATAATTAGTAAATTAATGATGTTTAACAAATAAACGTGGAATATGTAAGATTTTCTATTATTTTTAGGAAGAGCATGATCCTTCACATTTATAAATGTACGTCAGAACCGACCTGGCACCTTTCGATATATATATAACGTTTCTGTAATAAACCCAAATATCAGCATCCAATAATATCTGTTAAAATAAGAATTGTGAATAAAAATAACATCATTTTGCAAAATTAATGATAAGATGAAGTTATTAGAATGGCCAGATCGGCCCTGATGCTTAACATGCTATATATAAAAAATATTTTTATTGTCAATCAATCTAATCATGTTGATTGTAGCGTCTCCGAACATAGTCAGCAGCAAACTGGGTCCTCGTATGACCACATTACACGAGGAAACGTCAAATGTGGGTAATCAAGCGTCTACTCCTATCAATGACGATGACGAGGAGAAAAGCGACGCTGATTATTCTGAATATGAGGCATATCAGGTAGCGTATATTCTGAATCAAAAATATTTATCTAAAAAACGCAATTGATCCACAGTAAAAAAATGTATATGAACTTGTAAATTACGATGTTTGGATTATTGCGTCCAATTCATTGATGCGATTGCAGCAGAATAAGTTATTTTGTAATAATGTGCAATTGTAATCGTGCTATCGAATCAAAGTTGTATAATACATACTTGCGCTCAGGCTCCACCGAAACCGGTAAAGCCGCTAACATCCTCACGCACGTTGGATTCTCTGGTCGAACTACAATCGACGAAGATCAATACGCCAAGTATGAGTAGCAGTGGGTACGGTTCTCAGGCTGTTTCCACGACAAACCTGACATCGGAAGATTCCATTTCTATCAAGTCCATCAGCGTGGATGAGACTCCGGATCTCGAATATCGTAATCTTCTCGATAGCAAGAAACCCGAGAAAATGGACAGTTCCCTCGTCGAGGAAACGCCCGAGGAGTATTTGAGCGAAGTAAATTCTGCGTTGGATAACTTGAATATCTCGCAAAGCGCTTGCACGGAGGGTCAGTTACGGGATGCTACGAAACAGTCGCTTTAGATATCGATAGATATTGTTCTGTTGCAAATATATAGCTTTTCATCTTACAGAACACACTAGAAAAAATTTGGAAGAAGTGGGAACGTACGTGGATACCGATATCGACAGTCCAGTTTCTTCTACAAAGAGTGAAAGCGAAACCAATAGCAACATGTTTCACGTCGAGGCTCAAAGACAAAGTACACACGATCAGATTCTCGGCGATAGGAAAAACGAAATGGAAATCAGTCAGACGTCCAATTCGGGAGACGATAGTCCCATAGAGGGGACTTCGATCGTACATACCAAACTGCCACCTGGCAAGGTGGGTATTTTATACCTTACATAATGAGAGAGAAAGAAAAGAGGATCGTTATTCGAAAAATCGCGAAAACCTAAAAATGATTTTCTCTGAACTGTGCAGACATTAATAAACGATTCGTGTTTAATTAATTAGGTCGTGCGAAGAAGAAAGACTTCTAACGGTGCAGGAAGGCCTACCAGTTCGCAGCATAGAGCTTCGTTTCCTATGGTCCGTCCACAACTTTCTGAGAGTAAGGCTGCAGTACATTTGGAGCAAACGCTACAACCTAATATGCTATATGAAAATGGTGACAATAGCTCTTCGGAGAGAATTGACGGTACTGCTAACTCAAATTAGTCTTGGCAATTCCTCGCATCTTTTTCGACAACGCATTTATTTTTTGAGAGATTATGTATTATATGATTCTTCATTTTTGTACCGCACTTTAAAAAGATTTCTTTTGCAGCGGATGACGTTAGCGATAAAAATTCAACATTTGGTTCAAGGCACGATTTAACTCGAGTTGAAACTCCTCTACCAGACTGGATCGTCATTGGTGAATCAGTTTTGGTTCGTCCTTATAGTTATTCCGGAGTTATAGCATACGTTGGTCCCACAGAGTTTGCATCGGGAATCTGGATAGGAGTTGAACTTGACGCTCCGACTGGTACGAAAATCTCTCTCTCTCTCTCTCTCTCTTTTCAAAACTTTATCTATACTTTTTAACTATACTTAAACATGTCCATGCTTCACCGTTATAGGCAAGAACGATGGTGCTGTCAATGGCCATAGGTATTTCACATGTCGACCCAAATGTGGTATATTCGTTAAAATGGATAAGTTAATTCAAGACAGACGAGGAAGAGCGCTTAGAAGCTATACCAAGCAAGAATCCACACTAACACCATCCACATCAATGCGCAGGAGTGTTAGCAAGGGTAATTCGCACCGATTATCTTATTGCATCGATTCGAATACGTTGCTGTTAAAATGAATTAAAATTTAATGGAACACTATTGCTTCTTAGGCGAAGGATTACATTCCTTGCACCGAAGTCGCAGTCGAGGGGAAGGCCTCTTTACTACAGGTACGCGTTCTTTTCCACGCGGCAAGTAAATGGATCACACACTGCTTCACCATTACTTCGTGTTAATAAAAGCCACTACATAAAAATCCTAATTGCCTATATGATATATATAGCAGCAATGTTTCAGTCCTTTAGACATTAGACAGGGCAGCTATTGATTATTGAAATTACTGTAAAGTAATGTTTCAAATATTAGATCATTAATATGTATACACGAAGCATGGGATATTTTTGACTTATGTCCTATGAGCAGCGTATCCACTTTGCTATTTGGCTAGGGCGATAGAGGATAGGTAGTAGAGGGGGGGGGGGGATAGCATAATCGTTCCATGCATAATTGTCGCCATGTATCAAAAGTCAGTTGCGACATTTATTGAGCATTCCACAAGTTTACTTTTAACGACTGGTTTGGAACCATTTATGTTTTATGCCAGAGGACGGAAATATACTTTGCGATTTAATTGTACATTCTAAACTAATCAAAAGTCAACAGGACATCTTTCCTTTTACTCTCGATATGTCAATCTGAAATACACGATAACTACAATTTGATGTACATATTCCACGTAATGATATTTTGTATTTATGAAATCGGTCCGTGTCAACGCAATAGATGCGATAATAATACACCGATTAAATCTTGGCGTTTTTACAAATCATTGGATGATACACTTTCCAAAATTACCATGTGGTAATTTATAGGCCGGAAAAGTGCCCAAATGAAAGGACAAATGTCAAAAAACATTTTGCATACATATGTTTTACCGCGTTATGTACATTATTTAAAGATTTTATATGTATACAATTGTTTCATATATTGTATTTTTTTAGCGCAATTTGTTAAGTTCCTTTTTATTGTAATATACTTCTCTTGTCACCGTTATCCCATCACATGAACATAAACATGACACGCCTTAATTTATATATTGCATTTTAACTGCGTATTGTATTTTTGGAGATTGCAAACTGATTCTTAAGTGCCGTTGTTAATTGATTTAAGAGACAAATTGCAAGTCCAAAGATACAATATCTAATAGAGCCGCAATATTATGTTTATAGATTTAAGTAGTAGAAACTAAATAAACGAGCTCGTTTCAATTGCATAACGCTATATTCATCTGCAGTTTTTTGATAAATTCTTGAGTTGCTCGCGTTATTTCGCTTTATTCACGCACAGTATGGACATTAAAACGAACGATTGATGTACATTTCATATCCTGTAACGTGATTTGTTTGTTAACGAATTTCTTTTTCCATTTGAAGTATTAAACTTGGTTTCATTTCAAAAGCCATTACATATACGTAACCACGTCTTGCGTGAAATCAAACGGCGAAAACTACTATATTTTTCTCTTAATTCACGAAATATAGATTGTGTCATAAAAGAATATGAAAAAGACAAAAAGTAAGCAATTAATATTTAAGATAACTCATACATTCGCCCAAATTGTGAAAACAGCTCCTGTCCAATTAGAACAATACTTATATTATCGATAATGAGTATATTACTGTATGTGTAATATTTATGGAATATAATAATAATAATAATAATAATAATGATAATGATAATAATAATAATCGCTGCGGCGCAATGTTTCCTTATCGTGGCAGACAATCTCCCCGGTTTTATGTACGTAAATAACAATTACTTCTACGAGAAGGAAACCTTGCAACCAGCGGCATCTGTCCATTTTTAGTAATCGAGATTGTTGAGGAAGAAACACAAATTAAGAGTCCACATGTCAATGATACTATATGCCTGCCCGGCGTAACATTAATAAATTCTGCAATCTTTGATCACTACGCGTCTTCGGTTCTTGGTATAATGCAATCGATACTTGCATTCCTTTCGACGCATTGGAACTCGTATATCATCTGTAAAGCAAGATTTACTCTTGCTCTTCCTATTTTACGGACGCGGACAATGTGAGAAATGAATATAGGGAAAATGGCTCAAAATCTGATAAATTATACACGATTTCCACTCTGTGTATCCTGATATGTTATCGATCAATTCTTGAATAGTGTTTTTCCGAATCCTTTATATAAAACGATTATAAATTTCCAGAGTAAATGTTATTTTTTTCTACTACACAAAACACGCAGAGGGACGACACGAAAGAGAATATAAGTTAAATAAAAACTGAAGGCAACGTAACGGAGAGAACATCGACAATAGTCTCAAAAGAAACAAAAAGATCTTTTTAATCGCAGCCTTACAAGTGGTCGATGTTCAAGTATTATTCTCTTATGTTATCGGAAAAAACAATGTTCGAGAAGTTGCAGCGGAGCATTATAGCATCGAGAGAGCTTAACAGCCTATTCCATCCCGCAATAAGACAATGTCCATTTTTACCGTTACAATTGTCTAAAGATAATCGTTCACGCTATACTTTGTACCCTAAACGATTCTAGAATATATTTTCGACCAATCGGTTTTACGAACGTCTCTAGAAGACTTCCGAGTTTAATATTATCCGCGATCGCTGCGAATGACACGCGCTCACGGTCCAAGTTCCAAAGAGTCGCACGGGAAGGTCCATCATTTAAACCGAGTCTCCTAACTATGGCTGTGAATCTAACCGATATTTTGCTGTTCACGCTGCCCCCTCGTTTTTATCCCCGTGTTGAATTTAAGTGTCACACGCGTCACGAGCATCGAATTGTACGAGCTCGTTCCTGTGACTCCATTCAAATGCGAGTATAACGAAACTGCAAAACCAAAACGTCTCTCGAACTGCTGCCGTAAACTGTTCGTCGACGCAATCATTGAACGCAAATGCGCCTTTAACGAAGGGTACAGCTCGAGCAGTTTATTTTCGATCGCGCTTTTCCGTGACACCAAGATACGCGAGTCTAATGTAAAAGCAGTACGTGCATCGAACAAATTTGTATTTACGGATCACGTCGACAAGACGATCGAGGAGGACCGTTTTTACAACGAAATATATATCATATTCATGACGAAATGTACAATTTATAATAAAAAACGTTATTTTGTTTTTTCACTTTTTCAAAAGCTCGTAACATGTATTTTTTTGCGTAAATAACATTAATATTTTATATGTCGCGCTTATGTAAACGCACGACTATGTTTACTCATAAAATTATAAGCACCGCTTATAATCAGTTATTCTACCTTTGGAGTGATCCATTCCTCGGGAGTGTCTTGTCGCACGCTTCATTATCGTCAATTAAATGAAAAAGTGCGCGAGAGTACGTATAATATTGAATTCGGAGCTCTTCTGAACCATGTCACAGTGAGACCATTCGAACGGTCATACTGGTGTAAAACCTACACGTGTATATGTACAGCGTAAGCCTCGAGATTGATGGTTATATTTTAATGTAATGTATAAAAGGAAGAGAGAAAGAGAGAGAGAGAGAGAGAGAAAGAGAGACGGAAAATAACAAAGTACTATGCGTGCGAAGAAAAAGTGACAAAACACTTGTATTCGTATTCGTATTCGTATTCGTACGTTTGTCAACACAATAATGTAAGAAAAATTAGCAAAAAGCGAGCACACGCTTCGTCTCTCCTCCTCATTTCTTCTAGCCACGTTAAATAGATATACTGTATTTATCACGACGACACTATATACACACGTTAGGTTTCGGACGACAGCTTTCACGCGTTTAACTTGATGTGATTAAATAGAACTGTCAAGGTGCGATGTCAAATACGGCCGTCATATTCTCATCGCTTGAAAATCTAAGAGTTTACTCGCCAGAGACAACACGTTCGTATTGTATCCGTTTGACCCACGCCAACTCTATACGCTAGTACGTTAGGTTTACTTAGTAAACCTCCGTGGAGAAAGTTTAATCGAGTCCATCATTCATCGAATAGATCCACGACACGTTAGACGGTTTTCCTCTCGAGTCGTTGATGCACATGACGAAACAATGACGTACGATTATAATTTACATTTCGAAAAGCTTGAGACGTTGACGTAGCTCTGATCCGTCGAAAGGTGGATCAGTCTTGTCGCGCGCGGATCAAATGGATACTTGCGACACTTTAAACCTGCGGATATCCTCGAATCGATCCTGTTACCGTCTACTTCGCCAAATGTTTGCGCAAGCAACGGCAGCAAAAGGCAAATTTGACATAAGAGCGAAGATGTAAAATCAAAGTGCGAAATCATACGGCGAAAGATGCGACGTAGATAGTTTCAGTCGATCGTCGATTTTACGCTGTAAGTGTAAAGCTTCTGCCGGAGATAACGAATGATACAGTTGATACTAGATAATAAGGATTTCGGGAATTCTCTGTAGATCGATAGGATGCGCTGTGTCGTTTGATCTGGTTGTAGATAACCGGAAATAGGAAAGCCTATTTTTGCATCGTGTGATTAAAGACAAAAAAAAGGTATCTAGCCGGTTTGTATTCACCGCAATATGCACATTTGGATGGGGTGTTATATAAAGCTCCAAACTATACAAAAATAACTTGTAGGATGTTGACTGTCAATGATTCGTATAACAATGATTCATATAACATTAAAATTTAATCACGCTTATTACCTATTGCTTTCTATGGGCCCGTAAGAAGCCTTCTGCGTATATTTTATCATTTTGTAATTTATTATTTTGACTGACTCTCGACTAATCGCTAGATAAGGATCTGTTACAATTTATATTGCATAACGTACAAATTAGAACTGCTCTAAAACAGCTGCTGTTAAAATAATTAATTAGTCATTGTGTTGTATGTATGTACAATACGAAAAGCGATGTCGATTAAGCTGCTATCGAATCTGGAAGGTATTCACGATGTAATGGGAGATCGTCCTCGAGTATCACAGTCGTATAAGTATAATCGTAAAGACCTATCTGTATTTGTATATCTCATAAATAGCGCAACAATAATTTTCTGACGCCATACACCATCGGTATAAAAGCATCTCGAGACACACACGAAAATGTAAATCTCCAAGCGAAAGGAACCTTCGTAAAACACAAGTAATTCCGATATGTTTACTAGACATATCTGAATGTATCTCGAATCAAATAGTTCTTACGAGATTATCAAATAAATTGTACGATTGTACGAACGTACAGCTGTGAGCGAAGCGCGAATCGACCAGATAATACGTGCGTGTGTAATACATAAAATGTTGGAAGACGCGCCCGCTTAAGTGACATTTATTTCGACATTGCGCATAGCGATTCAAGTCGTTGTCACAACTCGATTCAGCACGATCTAAATTTCAATATTTAGGATATAGATAGCGATTCAACTAGTAAGTACCTCGGTGTGCACTGGTGCTGATATGTATTCTGGCATAATACTTAGCGTTTACTTACTCTGAATGTTTGCATGGAATATTCTATAATCACGATCCATCTGATTACATAGAATGCTACAAAAATTGATACGTTTTTTCGTCGTATTTCCGTGATATTTTCTGGCAAAGTATGAACGCACGCAGTGACTCAAGTATAAATGATCTTTTCACTAGCATAATAATTTCAAATTTGTCTCGCGCAATGAAATTAATAAAATTACAGCGATATGAATATTTTATTAAAGCAATCCTATTAAGTCTTATTCGAATTAATCTCATCTAATTGCAAGATGGATCTCTCATCGATTTCCTTTGATTCCTTCGTGCTCAGATCAAAGCGTACAACTAGCTCGTTTCGCGAGACGTTTTTCTCCAGAAAACCTTGCAGTTATAGAAGCTAACAATAAGTTTGCAATTCGGTTAGGCAGCAGCGCGTTTAAGCTGCTGTTTGAAGATTAAATTAAACAGCATCAACGATACGTGTATATCATCATCCGCGCGATTCTTACATGGGGGTGCCACACTAGGGCCGTAGATATACATGCACATCCAGTCACCCGCGTACGCACTAGGGGCATGCCTGCTTTAGCGGCACTCGAGAAGACAAGGCAAAAGTAAAATAAAGAAATTATAACTAGCGAGTATATTCCATGTAACTCCTTCTAATTCAAATGAAAGCTATTCATCCTTTTTGTAGCTGCAGTAAGCATTGTTACTTGAGCGATTACCATCCTTTGCCGCGAAAGCAAGAATGTACTTTTCGATCTCGTAGGCCAACAGCTAATTATTATTAATGAAGAATAGAACTGTGTCAAGTCAAGTCAAGGGATGATTATTGTGTAATAGTATTATTTTATAAGCAGTCAATAATATTAATATCCATTGAAGTAAGCTAAACACCGTAACACCTCTCTTTCTCCAAAATCCTCCCGTTTATGAAAAAGTCGTATATTTATTTCGTAAGCTCGTTTCGTCTCGAGAGTATCTATACCTCTATTGTTAAATAATATACATACCGCGATACATGCATACAGAAGCTGATACAAGTATCACTTAAACAATAAGGTGTGTACATTTTAATTTTTATGAATATAATAAAAATATAATTTAATGTTCTAAATGTGTGCGATCTTGCGTGGTCGATCGGACTTTGCTGTGAATCCGACTTTATTGCGAGTCCAATAACGACTTGTCCTACTCGTGGTTATAACAAATCAATATTTCCTATATTTCTAAGGTATGCATATAAACATATATTAAGCTATACTATATTATTCAATTATCATAATTTCCACAATGGAATTAGACGCGTTCTACTTTAATTTCTTTATTTACGTTTTATCATTTAAGAAAGAATACTTTAGTAATAACGACAAGTTACGATATCCTTTTATCACATCGAATTATTATCTATGAACGATTTAAAGGAGAAATTATCTATTTATCTTCTAGAGCAAAGTGATATTCGCATTAAGAAATAAATAACTAAGCTTGTTAAACGTCGATTTAATTAATAAATTGCACGATTAAGATTCAATTAGAAATGTATACATGTGCTCTATGTTTAACACAATTAATTTTAGTAACCATTTGATGCGTACAAATCTGTTTAATTAATTATTACTATTATCATCATCATCATCCTCATTCTTATTATTATATTGTTGTTGTTATTGTTATCATTATTATTATTATTATTATTATTATTATTATTATATGTTCTGCATTTTGCGCTTCGTTGTACGTTTCAATATGTGTGATAATAAATAACTTTCAGCGGACATCATTTAATTATCAAACGTCATTCTTTCCTTGATTTTATAACATTAAGTTGCATGAAAAAATCGTATATATCGCATGTAAGAAACTAAAAGATAAACCAAATTATGAAAATCACTAATAAATGACAGATCGATACTTGTGTAGGCAAGTACGAACTTGAGTACATGATCTTTACGCGATACTATTGACCAACTCTAACCACTTGTAAGTTGAAAATTGTTAAAATCTCGCATTTTTTTTTCGTAGCAGAATTTTTTAAATTTAATTAATTAATTTGGAGAATATGTTAAAGTGTTGTATAGTGATAAAGCAGCCTGCATATTTGCATGATAAAAAAGTGTGTGTGTGTGTGTGTGTGTGTGTGTGTGAATTAGCTGCACAGGCTTTGATGTATACTGTGTAGTCATCTAATTTAAATATAATGGAATGACTCCTGCGGGAATGTCGGTGACTAGTCGGAGGATTCTTCAAGGTCTTTTTTGTCCTCGGAAACGCGCACAAGAAGAGGTAGTTCTCCTCTCATAGTCTACCGCAAACAGAAACGCGCGCGAGCGAGTGCACTCGTGCACTCTTTCCCGTAGTCCAAGAGCGACTTATCGATGAGAGATGTCTGCAATTAATATATCTCTTCTTCAGTGGCCCTGACAGTCGTTATTTGCCTCGATGAGGAGCTAGACGTCTATAATGATAATATTCCCTGGTTGCTATTGGCGTATCGTGACATTCTGGCAGGTAATATCAAATGTATTCACGTAATCCCCAATCGTGAGATGAATCGTTCAAAGATTGGGTGAATTATATTTTCTCCCAGATGGAAATTTATATTAATTACGTAATACGCCTTCAATCTTCGATGAATGCACAATTCCAAGGAGTTGAAAACTGAGAATTGAATCAACGATTTTTGCCTCATAAGTTATTGGCAATTCAGTCGCACGGAGAACAAAATGAACGAGTTTCCATAAGTAATAATTACCAGACATCTGAATTAAACACAAGCGTTGATTCTCTCACTTTGACTCTCTCACCCGGATCAATAAACGCTGCCGTGCTTACAAAGATGCAGTATGTAGTATTTCGAAAAGACATGGCCAATCGCATTTTCATATGTATTTTCGTTTGCATACGATATGCATCGTTCCTTCAACCGATGTTGTCACGAAAGCATGTGCCTGCAATTGCTTGTCTCGTAGATTTATACAGTCGGATGACGGAAGTTGAAATGATTTTGTCCACCTACAGCTAGGAAATTGAAATCATGCTTGTAAACGTGCAAATGATCACCGCCAAACGCGACAGATTATTCAATCGTTTGTAAATTGTAGCAAGCGTAATATTCACATAATATTAATACTTGATTTTTGTTTATCAAATAGCAACAACGAATAAGAATAATTAAATTAGAGTTCTAAAAAGATATACTAATTCATTGAGATGTTGTTTAATAAAGTGACACTATTTAAATAATTTAACTCTTTCACGAGGTCTAGGACGCGGCGGAGCTGGCTTATTTTACTTTTGGGAATCGTCTCAGGCATTGACATTCAGCCGACGGAGCGGACTGTAACGCATGCCCCTCTTTCGCTCTCACATCATGGCTATATGTTCTCTTTCGAGTGTAAGAGAGATTTCAAGTTGCCCTTTTCTTCTCATTTCCCCGTCCCCCCCCTCTCTCTCTCTCCCTCCCTCTCCCTCCCCCCCCTCTGTCTCTCTCTCTCACTCACTTTTTCTCGGCACGAGCGAGTCGCGAGCGTATATTTCGCATCTCAAAGCTGCGCTGCGATGAAAGAGCGTGTGCTTCGAAGACGATGGGATCAGTGAACCTATCCATGGTCAGCACCGACCGTCTGCTCTTGTCTTGGCAGATGAAGTATACATAATATATGCGCTATAATGTATAAATACGTAGTGCCAAGTTTTTTTCGTGGCGCCAGTAATGTGCGACGGATCGTAAAGGTGGACAAAAGAGTCCGCACGCTTTAAGGCTCAGACACAATGAAAGGAATAAGGAATAAGGAATTAAACATAGGGAATTGGGATGTGGAAGAGGGAAGAAGGAAGATATTTTCCTTCTTCCTTCTTCCACATCCCAATTCCCTATGTTTAATTCCTTGTTCCTTATTCCTCTCATTGTGTCCGAGCCCTATAATAAGGGCTCTGCGTCGATGCAGATGCATCTCTCGAGACAATGTCTCTTAGATTTTTCGAGATTACACGTGCGGAACAGCTATTGTTTCTTTCCTTCATTTTCGTCAATAATCTCCAACAAAGTTAAGTTAATATGTACATCGCGTCTCGACGCAATATATCGAGCAATCGGCAAAGAGACGCGTAGCAACAAAGAAAAGCCGGGCAACTTGATAACTCGAAATAAAAAATAAGGATTCTGCGGCATTCGGCTCCTTCGGTAGATGCACAATATAGGAATGCACGTGAATGCAAAATGTTGTGCGCGTGTACCGTTTCTTTGTGAGCAAAGAAGAAACGATTCTCCAAAACCCCTACTATATAAACTCCCACTGCAGATAAAACGACGAATTCTACGAAGTGGTGAAATGAATAATTGCGCGATTGTCAATTTCAGTAAAAGTCACATATTTCTGAAGGTAACTAGAAGACGAATGGTTGGTCGAAATGTTGGCGATCCGTTCATGATCCGTAATCGACACGTATACGTACGGAGAAGCGCGACCGATAGAGCGTCTGGAACTTTGCATCGGAGAGCCCCGCGCTGCGCTTTCTTCCTCCTTAGCGACACATATATCGATACACTCAATTATTTCGAAATTACGAGTTATGGTTCTGGGTTACGGTACACAGGGCGCCGACTACGGAATAACCGGAATGCTCTGTTCTGCCTATATAAACAGGATGCGTGCGTTTTTGCCTTTGCGAGGGGACCGTTTTAGCGAAACCGGGAACGAAAATATTTGCGCACGTTGAATTACGAAGTTGTCACAAAAATACCCGTCGGCGTCGTAATAAAAGCGGAGGAAAAAGACTCGAATTTTATAAGTACAAAACAAACGGCATACAAATCCGTTAATGTAAATATAGCGTAGAGTGCGCTGCCATGCGAACCGAGCGCTGACGGTTGCGACAATTTTCGTGAAACGAAGCGTGGAATTGAAACCTAAGTAGCCACGACAATTGCAACAAAGTCGTGTGAAGCCGTGGCCGTCGCGAAATCGACCGCGTCGATATTTTTCTCGATGTAGTTGCTTTACGTTCAATGCTTCTGTCAACATCGATCTAGTGGAAGAAACGATATTTCGGCAACTACCTGTTTCATTCGAAAGCTCTCAGGGACCTATACCTCACCTAACATCGTACATCGGCGCTTGCACGTTCGCCGCGACGAACGAAAGATGATTATATATTAACGTTTCAACGTTTGTTTGCGAATGTTTCTTGCGAATGTTTCTAGACGATTGTTCTCTTACATGGAATTTACAGCAAATCGTTACATTGAATATAGTAGTGAACATTGATTTCTTAGCTGCAGGTATGCAAAGTCATTTCGGCTTCCGTCATGACTGTGTATAAATCTGCGAGGCACGTGCTTTCGTGACAACATCGATCGCATGTATACGAAAATACACACGAAAATGCGATTAGACACGCTTTTTCGAAATACTAGGTACCTACTTACAATTAGCGTATCTTTCTATAAGCACCGTGTGTATCCAAGGGAATCAGAGTGATGCTTGTGCACCTTATTCAAATTCAAGTTTCGTAATTATCATTTGTAGAGACTCGTTCATTGATCTCCGTGCGATCAAAGTGACAACTCGTGACTCGCGCGAAAATCGTTGATTCTCTTTCAACTCCTTCGAATTTTGTATACCGCGAAGATTAGAGGCGTGTTACCAATTGGTATAAGTTTCCATCTCGAGAAAAGTTCACGTTTGATTCGCCAAGTCTTTGAATGATTCACTTCACGATCGGAGATTACGCGGATACGAAGTCGCGGACGATTAAACTTAAACACTGAACGGTGCAATTAAAGAATTGTCTATCTCGCCGGCGCGCGTCTAATAGGAAGATGGTACAAAAACATCTCCATCTAGATGCGTCGCAGATTTATCTGGCATCGGTGCACGGCGACCTTTCGGATGGTCCATCGTGCCGCATGTGAATCAAACGGGAAAGGGAAATACGATGCATGTGCATCGCTCACGCACCTCGTGCATAATTGTTCGCTACGCGAACGATTTTCGCATAGGAATGATTTATTATCACGGCGGTTCGAGGGCGAGTCTGCATGTTAACGATGTAATAAGGACAATCGAGCGCGATAAGATATATGCGAGAAGATGAAGCGATAATATAATAATGCGAGCGATAACGAGACATTCCGAGAAAGGTGAACCTCGGAACTTGTCACAAAAATTTCCCGTCTTCGTATAGATATAGTAAAATTTTTTATTCTCATTTGCATAACTGGTTACGAGCGTAGAGACAGAGACGCGATCTCGGAAACTGTTAAGTCACAACGACGTCAAACAGTACCCCCATCGTGTTCTACAAGACTTTCTATTGATAAAATTTCATATCATCATGTTTGACACTTCGCACAGGATTAAAGGATTCTTAGGAAAAACAAGGAAAAATCTTCTTTGTAGATCAGTTACCGAGAACGATCGCTGGACAATTCGCTGACTCATCGGTCACGATGAAAGCACCCTTCGATATATTTATCGTGCAACAAGTGTCGGGATTTCCGTGTAGCGACAAAACAAAGGTGAAAAGTCTTGGACAGAAAATATTCAATATTCTGTATTTTTGTACGCGTTTTACCCAGAAAACGTAGATAACAAAATTGTCGAAGAAGAACATATTATATCATTTGTTATTCTCGTTGCCGCTATTTCCTCATCCAGTTTAACTAAAATTTAAATCCAGCGCGAATCCAGAGAGATGATTCATTCCCTGGACGAATATCGCAGTCGCGGAATTTTTCATCACGAGCACATCTGGTATACTTAAAGTTTAATTGATAGTATAAAAATCTTTACAAGAGAGCATCTCTTTAGATAATTTTACGATGCCACTTCCGAGTGCGTTCGTATCTCTACGAAGAATCGCACGACGATGAATCACCCATAAACGCACAGAGAATGAGTAGCTTTCATTAGTAGTATACCGTGGTTAGTTTCCGCAGCCAGTGGCTGGCTCTCGTATACATAATCCGTCCAACAAACTCTTCCTGTTCTTTGGAGAGAAAAAAAAGACTTCATCACGACTACATCTTATTATAGATTGTTTTTATGCCGTTTTATATCATCAAGTCACGTTAATGAAAATATTATCCAAGTTTCTTTAACGCAAACTAGTAATCTTTTGACTTCGTATCCTCTCTTCATTAATATTGAACGACATAATAAAAGTTGCAAAACATATTAAGATAAAGTGTCATAAATGATAAACGAGTCGGTTATAAAATGCCAATGCGAAACCAATCGAAGATACAAACAATCTCTACAAATAGTTCCCTAGGAAATAGGAAAAGAAAAGAATCGATAGACTAAGATAAATAAGAGCTATTCAACGGGATAAAATCTCTCTATAGTTAAAATGTACACGCAAATATATCTACAATTCCGTTTCTTAATTAGACTCGATGATGTCATTCCTCTCTAATTTTCATAATTAGAAATGGGAACGGTCGAATGCGACGCGACGATGACCTTGACCAGGTGTGGAACCGAAGTCGAGGAGAACGACCGAAGGGATCGGATGAGCCGGTTGAATCGATAAACGATTAGGATTACAGCGCAGAGGTATATGCAGTGAGAAAAGAGGGAAAAATAAATTAGGATTAGCGCGAGGGGAATATAATTTTTGGGCGCGGCACGGGATGCGATCGTCTCGAACTGATGTCTTCGTCGACCTATCCTCATTCCTTCTCTATTGAAAAAAGCAGGCACCACTGCTCTGCTTCGAGGATTGACCTCACGAGACAATTTTATAACTTTAATATTTTAACCTTTTATACATACATAGCAAAATCATATACATATACATATAGAGGATCACAATGAAGATAAAAACGTTTTAACTCGATAACATATGAGAACAGAGAGAGAGAGAGAGAGAGAGAGAGAGAGAGAGAGAGAGAGAGAGAGAGAGAGAGAGAGAGAGCTTTTTCAAACTTGCACAATTGTTACATATATACATATATACCAATAAAATTTTGCACTCAACATACGATATACCAAGTATTAAGAAACAAGTAATATTTTGCGTTATAACGTTCGTATAAAACAAGTCTCTTAATAATTATACATCTGTAAAATGATATACATATATATGCACGTAACGTATATGTATACGTACATCACCTAGCATTGTCATACGCTTGCGCGATAAAATTCTTCCAGAAAATCAAACTCTTTTTTACAGACAGTTGAGAGATGTATCCTGTATAGATAATATTTTATTAAAATCGACGAATTCAGGGAATCCCAAATAGGATTACGAATCAAATTCGATCATGTTTAAACGGCAACAAGATCTCGAATAGATGGATTGATGCAAATGCAGATTCCAAACTCATGGATTATACATCATCTGGGTATGTACTGGGTATGAAAGGTACTAAAGATATCACGCATTTTATTCTTTGTTAACAATAAGACAAAAATAAAATCTTGAGAAGTACTTTCCTAACATACGCATATCTCTTATTTCGAAATCCAAATTGTCGAACTTTTGTTTGCGTGTCGAAAGGCATGACAATCACATTCGCACAGAATCAAAAGAATGAAAAGTCTTTCGTTCGGGTAAGAAGAATTTACGGAATCGATAGAAAATTACTTATATCTTGAGATAATGATTATAGGTGGAATTTAAAGAGAAAGAAACCAGAGATATTGAAACAACTTAAATCAGAAAGAGAAGAATCAGAGGAAAAATGAATGATAAATCTTTACTTATTCAGAGATAAAATGCAGAGCGGCAATCGCGCGCACCCAAAAAGTCCGACGCTTACTCATTCGTTCAATGTACTCAGCCATTTGCATTCAAGTTTCGTCCGTGAGATTCGCGGTTTCAGTTAATATACATAAATATCCTTTGTAGTACCGGTGCAGATAACCAATTGCAAGTGGGAAAGCATTTTGCTACTATTATGTGTGATGATAGATACATCAGACGTCGCGTCGTTCAATCGATAAAAAAACCATTTCCGAAAAACATCATGTAATTATGGTGAATATGGACACCGTTTGTCGACTAATATTATTGACATTTCTATTAGTGCAAAATCTTACTACTAATTACTATTAATTTAGAAGAGAGAATTACGAAGAAATTCTCTCGCGCATACAATAAACATTTTTAAATATCGTCAACGTCGAATGTCAGAGCTAATGCAGACGAGACGTGAGAGGGAAAAATTACTTATATCTTTTGCGCGAGAGGGGAGGGGGTTTTATCTACATATGAAATTCATGCATCAATCCTGACTTGGGATCGAGTCTGCGGTCGTCGGCATCGCTAAAGGAATTCTTGGGAATGGAAAGCAACCCAAAACCCGAATGAGTCACAAAGTTACCCACGCAACCTCTCGCGACGAAGGATATAATTTCCTTCGTCTATAGAAAAGAAAAACTAAAAAAGGAATCTAATGTTTAAACATACTATCGGAATATCATGCAGAAAGCAAGATATCGAATGCACTATTCGCCGTTAATCGGTTCGCCATCTTTCGTGATTAACAAGAGGGAAAGATGTGAAAAGAATAATAGCACTAGTATAATGTCTTATCGTTTGTCAAGCATCATAGGGACTCGACATTTGTCACAATCATTTAATCGAAAGTTAAAAATGGACCACCAGCGAGAGGTACGTGATTAATGCGAGCCAGAGATCCTTCGTAACATCATCTTGAGTAAAAAGATGCGGTCACGATGTTTTGTGTGGCAAATGGTAAATAAGAGATGATTTCGGGACTAATTCCTCGGGGAGATATTAGGGGATACGGGGAAATTCGTATTCTCTGAAACTTTATCCTTTGCACCCGATCTGACTAACTATCGCGCACGCGAAGGCAGAGCAGCGCTGCACATGTACCTGCACGTGTAGGAGCGCCGTAGTGCGATTGGTGACCGTGGCCATCGCGGCTATGGTGGGAGATCTCGATAAAAGTCAGTGGCAGACTGATTATGATTCAGAGTAGCGGTGGACTCCGGATAGAGCAGCTCCGCGTACCCGCGCGTTTTTCATCAGCTCTCCCCTCCTTTAACGAGTAAAGACGAGCCTCTGATCCACCTTTACTCGTTTTACTATTGATCTCTCTCTCTCTCTCTCTCTCTCTCTCTCTCTCTCTCTCTCTTTATTCCTTCCTTTGTCTTCCTTCGCTCCTCGATTTCGAGTTCATCGAAACGAACCATCTCTGCAAACCACAGAAGAGGGAGGTCTCTGTCGAACTGAAAATCGAACGAGGTGCATGCAAGACGCGTACACGCGAATACACCGAGGAGTCACGCTCGAAGCAACAGAGCGAAAGAGCCGTGAGGCGAACCACTAGCGAGGAAAACACCACGAGATCGATAGTGTTGTGGCAACCACGTTTCAGACCATTCTGCCAAGTGGTACTCTGTTGAGAAGTACGGTGGAAATAGTTAACAACGAAACATCGTTTCTTTCGCGAGTAGAGTTAACGCGACAAGTTTTGTCGAGAGCCCGATAGCTCGCATATGCGACGATTTACCTAGACAAGAGGCTAATTGAAATCGAAAGTATATCTATCATCTAGAATCATTCGACGTCGTCCGACGTATTCGCGATTCTCGACAATACGACAGGGTGTCTTCGAGAAGCACGTGTGCAACGTGTGCATTCAGTGTTCTTCGAGGGGGGAGGGGTATAAAGAAGCGGGCACCGACGCTGTATACGCGCGAGAAAGTCACGGTGATCAATCCCATAACGGAAATCCAGCTTAACGAAGATACGAGTTGGATCGAAAGCAGCGTTACATCGAAAATATGACGAGATGGACCGAGATCGTTTCGCGACAGCGAAGAGTCGACGGCTGTCTGATGGCGATAGCGCTCCTTGCTTTGTACGCGAATACAGAAGCGGCTCCGGCCGATGTCGTCATCAGCGACACCACTGCCGCGGTAAGAAAATTTAAATAATTATTTTAGTTGGCACAAATTATGTACATCACGTAGCAAGTTTGTCGCGCGATGCAGCGAGTTTGCGCGCCGATATTCGGAAAACAGAAAGAAATGGTCTGGAACTATGTAATCCTCACGATGCGTCACATATGAGTAATGCAAGATCGTATTGCGCGTGTGTATTCGCGTTGGTACGGTACGAGTAACATTCCGAGGAAAAACGTTTATCTCTGAACGCTGATATGCGATTACATCGGGCGATTACATCCCAGACTATCTTTGCGACGTGCAATGTCCTCAGTTTAATACTATAACGAATCGAGCATTTTGGAGCATTTCGTTTTTCGTTTATGTATTGTCACGCAAAGAATCCAGATCTGTACATCTATGAACATGCATACAGCGAGTTTTGTATTAGGACTTTAAACGACACATATTTTTGACGCGATAACAAACTTAATTATCGGTTTAGGTAAACGCAAGGCCGAAAAATCACTTTGTGTTATCTGGTGTTCTTGAACAGATAGAAACGCGGCACCTTGCGTTTACTTATTCTCAATTCAACAGCGGACGATTGACTTCAGCAAATAATTGTTACTTGGAACTCGTAGCAAAGTTTCGGATTGATTTTTTAATTAATCAAGAACACACACACACACACACACACACACACGTATGTCTGTGTGTGTATCCACGCGTATAGTTGATAAGGACAGCCAAGACCTTAACTTTTATACGTAAAAGGATAACAGTGTTTATAATAATTCATATTACTGTGCTACGTGCCATTGCATGATATGCTTGTTTACACGATTGTAGAAAAGTCATTTGCAATGTCAAACAGTAATTACTGTATTGGTGAGTATGCATATTTAAGTAGAAAAATATATATCGCCACGTGTCTGCTCAAATTATTACAATCGTAAATGAAACTTAACCCTCAAAACAAAAGCGTTTTATCATCCTTTTCAATATCTTTCATCGCTTCAACGATCGTAAGGCGTAATACGAGATTGACAAAATTCAGTTTCTCGCTGATAATCCGACAATCTGATGCTCCAGTTCTCGGCAAGGTGCCAAGTCATCCAATCGCGCGTGTATCTTGCTTTCGTTTTTTTCTCGTTAAATTATACGAGGAAATTGTAAATAATGTATGTTCCTCAACACGGAAATAAAATAGATGCAGAGATCGCGTATGTTGGCCTTTGTCACCGCGATCATCATCGGATTCACATTCACAGTCTGAACACGGGCCGGTCGTCATCGGAATAATAACGATCCGATCATAGATATTCTCATCGTCGCTCGATCTAGCGATCGTTCGCTCTTCTGCCAAGTCAGTGGCATTCCAAGTCCGTTTGGCATTCATTCTTCCCGATTGTACCGGTCGTAGAAGGATAATTTTCGCTTCGTAGAGGAATTACATTTGCGGTTTTAGTGTCGTTGAAGCCTTCGAGGATCTTCCGCCATACAATAAGTACATAGATAGCAAAAGATTGCCATTGAACAAAAACATCCTATCTGTAAATCCAACAAATGTAACAGGATATTCGATCGCGAAGCGATCTTGAGCTTGAGCTTAATACGACAATGACATTTTCGCGAGTCAAATAATACCACGTGGCTCTCTGGCGTTTCGATAGTTTTCAACGCATGAACCGAAGAACAAAGCACAGACGCGGCTCTTGCACAAGTCGGAACATACTTATTTGTTCTCAAGCACGAACGATACGTTTTAGCGATTAGTGACGAGCATACGTGGGCGAGAAAGACAAAAAATCAAGGTACGCGATTAGCGGCGTCGTGTGTCCAACAAACTCGCGGAGATGGGTATACCTGTCGATAAGACACGCGCCACCAACAGCCAGTGTCATAGATAATGAAACTTGGACCGTTCCTCCTTACACAATTGAATAATCGGTTTAAATCGGTCGTCACAATAAGTCTCAAAAGAAACATAGAAAGATAGACCGAAAGATTTACTCGGAAATTAACAGAAAGTATCTGTGTTAGCAAAGCGATCGAGCGAAAAACTATAGGCCACATTTGAAAAACGATAACGAGATATAAGTTAAAGATGAAAGAATATTTTCAAATTAATCGTTTGTATAAAATATGTAATAACATGCGTGCGCTAATGTAATCGTCATCACGTGTCAAAGTGACTGTCTGATTTCTCGATGAAACCGCTATTCCTATTTCCTATTTCTGCGAACGCGTCGTTTATATAACACTCGACACGTGGAATCCGCACGTGCGTCGTTCGTTATATAATACACGCTACTAGCGGTTAAGTCGCTCTAAAAATTGTTCCCGCTACAATCCGTACCATGCTTAACTGTTAATTTTAATTCGCTTAAACATCCGCCTCTTAAACGTTCCGTCGTTGACATTATTGTCGTACGAGTGCATTTCGGTATCGCATTGCTCCGAGTCCTCTGAGCGTTTTTTAAGCAAAACTCAATTCTAAAATTAACAACTGCACCGGCTTTCATACGCATTAGCATCAACTGACATTGACGCGATGTTGAAACTCGAAACGTCGGCTTATCGGTAAAAAATAAGAAAAATTCGCATTCGTGTCGTTTGCACCGCGATGACTCATGTGACGTATAGACTTCAATCGCGCGTTACTTGTGAGCCGAACTATTTTACTTCCGTGCCTGTTGAATCAGCAACTTTTAAGACTTTTTTATGAATCACTCGCTTTCATCATTTACCGATCTTGCGGTATATGTTCACACCGCAGAAACATTATTATTCAAATTTTGAATATTTTGCAGGAGTAAGTTTGATAGATATGCCGACATTAAAACCGATTCAAATCTCCAAAACAATTAGACAAGCTCGATCGGTCTTATCGATACCTATCTACAAAAACTTACGGAATTGCGAAATAATCTCGTAATAATACTTTACAATGTCAAAAAATTACCAAATTATTCTGTAATTGCACAGATCTGTCAAATCAGTTGCTTTCCTATCGATGCAACGTGACGAAACAGCAAATAGATAAAATCATGAGGTGATAATTAAGTGTCGCGCGTTTCAATTATTATTATTATTATTATTTATATTTGATTCGATATTACTATGGCATCCCTAATTTTCAATAAGGTTAGTTAATACATCAACACACCGATTAATGTGACTGAACACATTTATTCTAAAATGTGTTCAGGGGTGGCGGATTTTTCAAATTTTGTAAAAATAACATAATCAATCGTGTATTTTTTATGTTAATTCTTCTACTATAATTTAAATTTGTTTTTCTCGAGCTTTGACTTACGCTACTTTTATAAAGCATAAAGGCTACCGTGAGATTACACACGGAAAAACATATTGTACAAAGCAACGGTGGATGGTCGGTGAATTATCTTTTATATTCAAACAACGTTTGCGAGAGAAGAGAACGTGGAATATTGATGGCATTCGCGTTGACAAAGACCTCTTCAAGGCCGGCACTCGACACTCGACACTTTTTTATGCACTCCTTCCTTTTATTTTATAACCGACAAACTTGAAAATCGAACAGCATTTGGCAGTCAAAGAAAAATTGCTTCTTGTCCGGTATCATATATTCTTTAAATTCATCCTATCGTTATTGAATATACGCAATGAGGAGATTATTGCAAAGCGTTCGATTCAAAGACTGAAACAAGTTGAACAAGTAACAATAATTACATCTAACTGTAAGCTTTCATTGACCCTTCACTCGCTATCGTAAGAATTATATATACATGTGTGTATATACGTACATATCGATAACCATTTTTTATAACAATGTTTGTTATGTCAAATTAAAATGTACGCGCATAATTCTTATTTCGTAATTATAGAAAAGAGGAAATGCATCGTTTGAGACGTTCTCGGCGGGAATTTATAAAAATGCAGAAACAAAGAAAATAGATAGAAAAATTTATTGGAAAATTAATACAAGAAATGAACATTTTTTAAGTCCGAACGTCCAGAATATCCTGCGCACGCGTTAACTTGAATTAAGATATGACTCACATTCGCTAATGCGCGCCAAATTCATAATGCCATTACAATTGCAATAAAAGACAAAACCACGCCTATACGCTAACAATAAGTTAACCTTTTAAATTTGTTATCTCTTTGTCCACCAGACTCGTACTTTCATGTTAGACAGCTAGATATCGATCGCACAGCGGACGAGTAGAAATCTTATCTATACTATCACAAGCTTTATGTGGAAAAGTAAGACTTAACTTGTGAAAATTAGGAGTGGTTTGCGCGATTTAGGGATAGAAAAAAGGACTATACACAACAGACATCATTATAAGGGTTAGAATCGTGCATAATTATGTAATACAAGTTACCCGCGTTTAACCAACGAGAAAGAAAACGAACTTCTATGGACGGTGAACGAGGTCGTTATCTTTGATAACGCGACGAGATAAAATACCGCGTGTACACAAACTCGATTATTTAGACGTATTTCACACACGTATCGGATACTCTCAGCCCTAGGCACAGTAAGTTGCGTGATTTCCAATGAAACCGTTAGATAAAATTAGTAACTAAGCGACGACGACATTCATTACGATATTACTGATAATCGTGAAGAAAACAATTGGAATTGATCAAATTAAATTTGTCGGCACAGTCACTATCGTGAACATGATTCTAACCGTTATTCGGAAGAGACGTTATGTTCCGCCGAGATAGAGTTGCTCGAGTTTTCATTAGCATAAAACACTTGGCCTTTGCAGTATCCTGCAATCCTATCTACTAATCGTACAAGTCGACGGTTGACCTAGATAATACTTTTATCTATTTTCGTCAGCATTAAGCAAATTTTCCATCTACTTTAAATATAAAAAAAACAAACAGAAGTCTAAAGTTTTACTAAACTTATTAACTTTGATAATCTCAGTATCTTTTTAATATCTCAAATTAAAGAGATACCGCTTGGAGAGATTAAGCACTGCTGCAGTCTCCTGCAGAAGACAGTGGTCACGATACGTCTGCAAGTAACACCAAATCTCAACAACCAAAAATTCAGGTCATGGAAGCGAGCGTTGTGTTTCACGTTCACAATGACAAGTTTGTTCGTCACTCCAAGAGGATTAGTAGGCAGGAATATACGAGGAAATATGGAAAATTTCTTCTCTATATTCAATTACATCATTGTAGCATGATTATTTTTGATGGTAGACGTTAACGCTGCCAACATGATCAACACTATCCAAATCCACAAGATCAATAGCGTGCCACTTGGCGTAGATTGTACTGTCAAAAGAATATTAAATCGTGAATATCTACGTCACCCCTTGAATAACGGATTCAAGGTAACCCGGATATAAAACATTTCGTGTCTAACGCGAGTTCCGCTGTATAATTACGACGGTAACGATACACACAAATTACAGGTTTCGTGAGCATGAGATTTTTCTACGAGAAATGCGTACGACGACAAGAAATTTCTCAATCATGCCAAATTCATTATGTTAATTCATAGATAAGAATACGAGGATATTGTAGATAAAAAATTCATACGGAATTCAGTGACGCAATTAAATGACGGATACTCAATCGGTTTTTAAGAAGAATAGCTATGATACAACATGGAAGGAATGAGAGAAAAAAATAAATAAATTCTTGCCAATCGTCCGCAGACGGGATAATTATATCTTCCAGAGATACGAAATTCTTTTTCCGTTGCGAAAAAAAGTCGTGTAACTTGTTTCCTCCTGTACAAAGAGGAGAAGAACTTAAAATAAAATTAAACTTGACAGATAATCTGCGTGTAGGCGGCTCGTTCTTTGTAATAATACATGCTGTGGAGAGATCTACTTCGGTTGCATTCAGCAGATTATTCTGATGCGATTCATGCGCGGTCATAAAATATAATTGTAACCAAGGTTTCAACGAATGTATTGTGCATCTTTCCGCGCGTACATTTCCGGTTACACAAGGAACATCCGGATAATCATCGCGTGTATGTGCCTTCCGTGCTCGAAGCCTGTAATCGTATCCCCCTTATGTTTAGTTACTAAACCGCTGCTACAATTTATTCAAAATTCAATGAGCAATTTGAATATTTGACGATATAAAGGTACGCGTATCCGCATATTCACTTATCTTTCTATCCGTGCATTTTGCGGGTGCGCATGCGTGTGTACACACTAGCGACAATAAGTGCGTTAATCATCTCGGTGTACTTCACCCATTCGCAATTAATTGAAGGCAATCGCTGCCAATGCTCGCCGATCGATGATCAGCATCCATCAGGAAGACCTTGAATTCCAGCGACACCTCTACCGTGCCGTGCCGTGGCGGCGCGGCGCGGCGCGGCACGGCGCGGCGGTGCAATGCTGACGATGAGTCAAGTCATGATCGGATACGCGGAAAACCATTTGGCTGATTCAGTCGTGTCGTAGTATAGCATACATGTTTATTCTACACATATATGTATACGCAGAGGTACACGCAAACACACACCCACCTATGTATATAATATACGTAGGGAGAAGGAAAAGAACCATTCACGCGTGACACACGCACGTGGGTACGGGCGCACTCCACTTACGTTCATTCATAAAAATCTCAGCCTTCGCGGAAGCTGACTTGCTTAGAGTAAATTACGAAATTTGTGACTCGTAGAGGTATTGAATCATCTCGTTCATTCGACCAGAAGAAAGCATACCATACAATTGATGACCATACAATTAAACGTTAATATTTGTCTTGGTGAATTTACTATCCAGTCTTACGAAAGTAAGTTCTTATCAACGAGATATGGGAGATTATGGGTTCTGGAAATTCCATAAAAGTTACACACACACACGCACGCACGCGCGCGCGCGTGTTGCATGTACACGTTGCTCTCTTACGCTGCAAAATTTGGTAACGGAATTCTGTTTAAAAAAAAACATCGGAAAATTGTAGCTGCGATAATTGAGTCTACGATATAACGATTATTGCATCTATAACATGATAAAAACAGTTATTATGGATATTAATTTCAAAATACATGTTTGCGAAAGTTTAACTTTTATCCTAAAGTTTGAATCAGTGATTCAAGGTTACGCTCGGAAACTTTGCACCGCTGTCAAGGGATGCATCAGATTATTACTGCGAAAACATCCAAATGAATATACCCTTTTAATGCCCCCCCCCCCCTTACAACGGCATGACTCACGCCATAACTTCACAATTACACCGCAGATCACCTTTTGTTGCCGGTCCTGTTTACAGATCTGTTAACAAAGTTCGATTGTTTCATTTTTAAATCTGTATAATATAATATTATGCGAGAAAGAGTATCGTAATTTTGCATTAAATTACGGAAAGTTTTGAAATAAAATAAATTCATTTTTAATGATACATTGATGCAAATAACACAGAGTATAAAAGGATCCACATGCAAATTGTTCGTCTTCCTTCACATAGTTCAGCAATGAATATTCTGACGTTCGCCGTGCGATTCAACCGATGGATTATTAATATTAATCAGGACGTAAATGTCGTTAAATAACAGTAAATGCCGCTGCCAGTTAAATCAGTCCCCTTCTCGGTCATTGCTGCTTGCCTAATCCGCCTAAATCTAAGAACATGAGATACTTTGGTAATTCTCGCGTGACTTACGCCAGACCCCTTTACGCAATAGTAATTTGCGACGATTGTCGCGCGGATTCTTTGCTCGAATGCTCGATCCCTTGTATAGTTTTCAAATTTTAATAATATCTCGTCTCGTTTTATTGAAATTTGACATCAGTCGAATGATCGAGTATATACTTTCTTTATGCTAAACATGTGGAATTTCGCCGTGGTATAAACGCGCGTTAGGAATACGTACGTGCGGCGAGGTAACACGGATAAGAAGAAAATCAATACGGAGGTAGCTCCGAAAGAATACACGCGATAGAGCAAATCGATTGGCCAACTCTACACGCAACGGTATTATTCTAGGACCGCGACGTTAGAAACGTTTCTAACGTGAGGATAGGATGGTTGTCCGCTTGTCAAGATCGTCACTTTACGCGCGAATCTAGAACGCGCGAGAGAAGCAGACAGCGCTTTCCGTGCCCGATATAAGGGATGAGTCATTCTTAAGGAGGTAATCTGTACTTCGAACGCGTAACGTCATCCGAATTGGTTCTAATGACGATCTTCTGCGGGTCGTATCATTCTTGCGACACGCGCTTCTTCTCGCGAGAAAAGAGCACGTCTTGTGTAACGTCGGGTCGGTATATTTTAGATGGTGAATTAGAAATATGTCACGTTCGATTGACATTCGCACGTTGTAGAATGATAAACGATGCGTGTATCGGTAAAAATCGAAGGCTTCGACGCAATTCATGCAACACGGTACAGCTAACACGTGCAGAGAGAGATTTCCTATATCCTACGCAATCGCGTATAATTATAATTATATATAATGCAACGCAAACGATCGAAAGAAGATCCCGGCAAAGCCGTTGGCACGGAGGGCGTCGGCAAATTTACACGCGGATAAGAAAAGTTCCCCTATCTTTAGTTATTCACCTTCGTGAAACGTCAATGTGTGTGTTACATTATGACACAGAGCTTAAAGGCCAATTCTTTGCGAAATGGCGCGGAAACCTTCTGCCTGCGATTTCACGATTAAGTACGTTTACCTCGGGTCAACAAGAAGATGTCGATACACTTTGATCGCCGAAATATTGGGAAAAGTTGAACGATATCTGCATAGATGTACGTTGCATTAACAAACTCAAGAGAGATGTGTTAAAGAGCGTGTTTAAATATTACAGAATTATCTGGCGCAATACGGATATTTGCCGCCGACAAATCCGGAAAATGGTGCTTTTTTAAGCGAGGAGAAGTTGACGGCGGCGATAGAAGAATTCCAAGCGTTTGCCGGTCTTAATATAACAGGTATGTTAAATTTCATTTACTTGTCTAAATTTATTCTTATTGTTAGACGTTGTGTATTATATACATATGTTATATATACACATGTATGTCTGTACATGTGCATACGCATAACTGTAGAATGTACTTGAGTTTTTATCTATTAGTCTACGAGTCTTAACAGATGCCTCGACACTGGTGATTCATGTGGAAAATTACGGAGGATGCGTTTATTCAGTGCTATATAATATGTATGATTCGAAAAAAAAGGGAAAAGCAAAACATAAAAATAAATCCATGTTCGTGTACAATGTCAAACCGCTCGAGGAGCGATAACAACGGTTCTCTGTCGATTTAGACCGTTAATGAACAGCGATGATTCAGGATTCGATGAAATTCAATCTGACGCTTCAGCCAATGAATCATTATTGTAGTGGCCCCGTCTCGCGAGCGATCATTTTGGAGAAATATTTATGAAAAATATCGATCTGGAAAATTCTACTACACAAAGTGTTAAAAAAAACTGCATTGCAGCTGCGACTAATAAATATGCGATCGAATAAAACTTTTTGATGGCTTCAAGTTTATGTGCTAATACTAAACTGAAAAAACTTATAAAAATTACTGGAAGAGATAATGGAAAAGATCAACGAGCAAACTTCGTTGGTCATTATAGTAGTACTATACGAGAGTCCATGACAGGGCGAAACACAAGCAATGGAGTCCAATAAAAACCGAAGGTGAACGGAAGAGTGATCTAACTGTAAAATTGTAGGCCATCGGTGGCGGCATTATCCGAGATGAAGCGTGTTTATCGGCCATAATCTACGTCACGTTGTTGACGCATTTACAGCTGTTAATAAATGTAACTCTCAAAAGAAAAAAAAATGCAATGGAAACGTATAGAAAGATTACGTGTCTTCTACTTTAATTTTAATATTACTTTCCGAAACTATCATCACGATTCGGTTGCGTTCGTCGCAATAAGATCTTTTTCACGATAGAGGAAGGGCGTTCGATAAAATGTAAAACAGTGCATTTATAAAAAGTACTAAATGAAAAGCGACAACGATAAAAGTTTCCGAGTAATTTCGTAGTATAGGATATATTTCTCGCAAGATTCGGGCCCGGAAAATGTAATCTTTGTCGCGTATCGCACGCCGGCAACGATGAATCTGTAAATGTCGAATCGCGTGACCGCGCTGCGAAACTAGTGGGTAGCGTATGCACGAGTATTCCCGCATACTATGCATACATGCATGAGAAATTAATACGTAATGCATAGGGTGCGAGAAGTATACACGAGCGCACAGATGTGCCTAGCACGAAAATACGCCCGCCGACTTAGGCTATATCCTAAGAATCAATATACGCGAGAATCTGGGCATTTTTTCTAATTATTTTTATCACGCGATTACTCAAAAGATGATAGGAGACGGTAAAACGCAAGACATCGGTTTTCATAAAGAGTAACGTATTCCTTCGGTTCTGTAGGAGTAAATAACAATAGATAATAATTCTCTCAAATTTATCTCGGCACCTATTTTTTTATTCCAGGTGAATTGAATGAAGAGACTGCTAAGCTTATGGCTACACCAAGATGCGGGGTTAAAGATAAAGTTGGACCAGCTGCCGATGGAAGATCGAAGAGATACGCTCTTCAAGGTGAGTAGAAAGGTCGATGCATAAAAATTAATCGAAAAATCAATAGATTTCGTCACCTTGCGCGACTAATCGCAATAGTTGACAAATTTAAGAAAGTTTAATGCAATCGAAACTGTCGACGTAACCGCGGGACGTGACACAACGTTTACGTTTGATCGATCGCGATCGATTATCTAATCGACGGACATTCCCTATCGAAACTCGCGCGTGTAAAGTCTATGTAAAATACAATGTCGTAAAAGGACAAGAAAAGTTGAATATATTAATAATTATAGCCACTACGAAATAACGAAAGGAATTAACCGGTTATACGTATACAGATACGTAAATATATAGATTATTTAGCACATTGTAGGATCTTCTATTTTACGATGAATCACGCAGAGAGAGAGAGAGAGACTTTCCGTTGTCTCATCACCGTCACTGCCACCACCGCCTACGAGTCGTTGATGTAGAGTCAGTCACCCTAAACAGGTCACGTGGATCTATATCGCGATAACAGTCTATCGGATGTTCCGAATGCATTCTAAATCAGCCATATGAATTCGCTCGAATCAACTGTTGCATTTCGCATCCACTTTGCGATCTAACGATAAAGCGACGAGCGGTTAACGAATCGATGAGGTCCCCTTTCGGTAGGAAGAGTATCTTATCCAGTCTTGAAAATTCTTTCATGCATTCAAGCATATAACGCGCGATCAGGTTTCTTTCATTGTCAGATATTTACAACCGATGAGATATTTACATTTATATGCGATGAAGCGTCTCGCTAAAAAACACAATCGATACTTGACTCGTTGACTCGTGATTGCGTGAACGTTCCAATCGTTTTGGCCATGTCGTATTGAAAATAAAAAATGTCTTTGTCCCGGCAAAGACATTCTTACGCGTGACTATCGACGGAATAATGAAACGATCGCAGCTTCACGCGGACTAACCGTGACTTTGAACCCAAGCACGTGCGCGCTTCATGTTTCAGTGAACTCTTGGTGCTAAGTTCGGCCATGCGTGCATCCTACGGAATGTCAGTCGCACAAAATTTAACACACCAGTGGCAATCCAATATATATAACTGTGCTACATTCTCTCGTTTTATTCTTTCGGATCTCGCGTAGTGAACAAATCGTTGCGTAAGAGTCATACGAGATGCACGATATAATTGTCACGTATACGCGCAACTGTTGCATAAATCGTAGCTATGTAACCATAATGAGCACGTAACACGCAAGCCGCGATTTTTATTCTTACGGCTAATAAATAATTTATGCATCATGATACAACAACGAAGATTCGCAACAGTCGTAGATTCGCAATATCAGAATAATATACATATAATATATGTATATCGGAACGTCACGCGCGTATATAGGTATCGCAGCGGATTCCCTATAGTGCAGACTCGCGTTGGTGCATCGGCGTAACGGACGTGCATACGTTAATAGCCGCAGAAAAAGAACGGTCTGTGCGTGTGAACGAGAATGCATCGCAATATTTTTAAACAAAGCAAATATCCTCTTACGCGCCTCTCTACGCGCCTCACGTACCTATAAAAAACGCTTCACCGCAGGATCCAGATGGCGTACGAAGAACCTGACGTACAAAATTAGCAAGTATCCAACTGGTCTGAACAAACAGGAAGTGGATAAAGAAATCGCGAATGCGTTTGGCATTTGGTCGGGTGAAACTGATCTGACGTTTACTCGCAAAACAGGACACGAAAATGTAAGGCCCGTACAATCGAGATATATCTTCTTGTACTTATTGTCAGGCCCAATCGACGCGGGCCTAATCTTTTCTAAGCAAAGGTGACTCGTTTAGGTTCACATCGAAATCAGATTCGAGGTAGGCGAGCACGGCGACGGCGATCCTTTCGATGGACCTGGCGGTACCTTGGCACATGCCTACTTTCCCGTGTACGGTGGTGATGCTCACTTCGACGACGCCGAACGATGGACTATCAGAAGCTATCGCGGTACCAATCTCTTTCAAGTCGCGGCTCACGAATTCGGACACTCGCTCGGCTTAAGTCACAGCGATGTCAAGAGTGCCCTGATGGCACCCTTTTACCGCGGCTACGATCCACACTTTACTCTGGATCAAGACGATGTCAGCGCGATTCAGGTACGCCCAAAAGACTAAAATTTTCTATTACGAGTTACATTCGTGGGCATGGATGTAGCGTGGCTCGAATAGCGATAAACTATATAGGTACGAAACCGTTTCTCAGGCTCTATATGGAACGAAAACCAATTCGCGAGGATCGCGACCTTTACCGCCTGCCGAAGAAGATCCTGAATTGTGTAAAGATCCGAAGATCGACGCGATGTTCAATACGAAAGATGGCGAGATAATCGCGTTCAAGGGTACGTACGCGAGTCGCAATCTTTCATTAGCATTTGGATTTCACCAAAGATGAAGGCGAGAAGAATACTATTATGAAATACTATTATGGAATTTCCAGGAAAATATTACTGGAAATTAACGGATAACGGTGTGGCTAGCGGCTATCCTAGACGTATTAGTAGCACGTGGAAGGAGCTTCCGTCAAACATAGACGCTGCATTTACATACAGGAATGGCAAGACTTACTTCTTCAAGGTAACCGTTCACCTGACCAAACGAGTGAGATCAAAAATTGATTTGATTTTTCTCGCCATACTACATATATCATACCGAGGGGTAAACCGCTGAGGGCACTACAGTGTACAGATTTGGGGCATTAGTGGGCATTACATAAAAAATTCACTATAGTAATGCCCAAAAATTGTGTACTTTTAGTGTACTTTAGTGTACTTTGTGTACTTAGTAATGCCCAATTTTGGGCATTACTAGGCATTGGTGTACACAATTTTGGTCAGCGGTTTACCCCTCGTATCATACTATGTGACATTGTTATTCAATATGCAGATTTTATTCACAGTAATTGATACTCTAATTATTTTGCTTCAGGGCACGCAATACTGGAGGTACATTAATACGACTATGGACGGTGACTATCCGAAGGAAATTAGTGATGGTTTTACCGGCATACCCGATAACATCGATGCAGCTACCGTATGGACCGGAAACGGCAAGATTTACTTTTACAAGGGCGCCAAGTTCTGGCGGTTCGATCCGGCGTCAAAGCCACCAGTGAGAAGTAATTATCCTAAACTCATCCAAAATTGGGAAGGCATACCGAATCACATCAACGCGGCAGTGACCTACAAGGGCTACACGTACTTCTTCCAAGATAACGCTTACTATCGATTCAACGATCGAATGTTCAAGGCAAGCACGATGGATTTTAAATCAATTTTTTGTTATTTCTAGCAGCGTTACATGTGGCAATATAATTCTTCGGTACTGTCGCTATTGGAAAATAACATTGAGCGCTCGACGTTATGTAATAATAACGCGCGCGCTTCTTTTTGTTCGATCTCTAACCCGTGTTACCGTGTCCCAAATAACGGAGTACGTCATATATTAGATATATCGAGAGTACATGTAGAGAAATTAAGATTTTATAAAAATATATTATCATATTATGAGACAATTGTCTCTTTGATTTATCAGGTGGACGACGCTAATCCCGCCTTCCCAAGATCGACAGCGTATTGGTGGTTCGGGTGCAAGTCCGCTAACAGAGGGACATTAGGTAATGATCACTGGCCATTTGCCAGTAATCTGGACGTGGCTGATACTGATACATACGACGATTACGGTAGTCTTGACAGCGTTGGCGACATCATTCTAGATGCAGGTATAAAATCTTTATCGAATCCTGCCTAGCCTCGAAAAAAAAAAACTTGAGATATTCATCGTTCGCGATAACGCTTCAAGTGAATATGTTTCGAAGAATAGCTCTCGGTTCTTCAACTAATTCATAAAATAAATTTTTCTGTTTCCTTCGTATTCTATCATAGATTTTATTCTTCGGTTTTTATCGATGCATGCGTTGAGTGTAATTATTGTTACTGTTAATCGCAGTTAATATATAATAACAAATGTCGTATGTAATAACGAATGTTCAAGAACAACGGGATGAATAAGTTTCCGCGAATCCGCATGAATTGCGCTTCCTTTAAATTAATGCCCCGGAGAATCGCGATAATGGATACCTAGTAGTCTGCTTCGCTCGTTCTAATTCGCTGAAAATAATCAACGTGGATACAAATAATCCCCTTGGTATGGAGGCAGGCAGGAAGCGCGATATTAAAAACTTTGGTGTCTCGTGTACCTGGCTACGATACTGGGGCAACATCCCGCGAAAAAACAGTGCATGCAATACTTAAAAACAGGGGGAGAGAGAGAGAAAGAGAGAGAGAGAGAGAGAGAGAGAGAGAGAGAGAGAGAGAGATCAAGTTTAAATCTTCAATATTTCACACACAGTTCAGATGCAATGTTAAAATAAATTGGTAGATTCGCATTAGAATATTGCAATATTGTAACATGTCCTGGTATTACGAGTATGCCAATTCAAAATGATTCTTTCGTATCTCGTGCGTTTTATCGAGTCATAGATCGTTAAAATCGGATGTGACGCAATGCATACGTTTGCTACATAACGAAACATATTTTGAACATTACCAAACATATCATAGTTCAAGCTCATGCAATACGCCGACGCGGAAGTTACGAAATTAGGTAACTGAAACATAGGAAAACAAAGTAATACTTGCACGAGTGGTCTGTACGCGTAGAAATATTAATGGCATTATTTTGGAAACTTGATATGGCTATTCGCATCACTAACCAAGCGTACTCAAAGTTAAAAAGTATAAATAATCACGTTAATTATAGTTTTGCGTTTTATAAAGCTAAATTAATATTTATACAAAACATTAATTTGCAATGCATATAAAACATTAACATTATAACGTTATCCTTCGTGTTAATTAGCGTTACCCATAATTTTCATCATATAACCGCTAATCGTCATATCGCGTAATATCATGGATTTGCGAATCAAAAATTTTTCGTTTTGATTTCGCCAGTCATTTCATGGCTTCGAGAGCCATTAACTTTCTCGAGAAAAAAACTAATAATTTCCCTTATTATTTCATTTATTATTAGGCACCAAAATCCGCCGCAGACCGACATTTGGCCTATTTTCATTTATATTTGACAATTTCGTCGATCCTAATCTTATTATTGTTTAATAATTTCACGTATCGTTCATAACTTTGTTGTACGCTAAAGCCCAGAGTATTTATTAGCCAGGCGACGGATGAGAACAAAGTATTTGATTTCTGAGAACACATAGCGAAAAGTAAATGGTGATCGCGCGAAAGGTCGCCGTATATCATCGTCGCCGCATCCAGTTTGACTAGACGAGTAAATATATTCTAGAAATAAGTCTTTTTTTTACACTTTCTCTCTTATGCTTTCGTCTCGCTTACATGGACGGCTTTTATTCGTTAGCACATTACGGTTATGGTTTCACGTACTACTTATGCCTTTTTATGTTCCTTTACGCGCACTGTATCCCTATTTTTGTCCTTCTCTAGAGTGTGACATTTTTATTATTAGTATATTAAAAATATCACTTGTAAAGCATGAATCTTTCTTTCTCTTGTGTCTTGTATCATCGATCATAACTTAAATGACACACGTAGAAAATAGCGGGTAACACTAAAGTTATACGCATCTCATCAATCAACACGCACCAACTTATTCTAAAATCTGTGCACATGTGAGCACACGCGTGCACTTGCACACGAGCGTGAAACAGGGAGGTGCATGAGTCACTGCCGTTGGCAGTTGCGTTGTTTGGAACTTAATCTAGTATTAAAGCGTGTTTTCGATTTACTCCTTCTAACATACATCGACTCTTACGGAAAATCCTCTCCTTCCTTTCGATCCTGATTTTCATTCGTTCTTTTTTTTCTTATTTTTTCGCATTAAAAAATATTTTTACCCGCAAATGGTCTTTTACACGCACGCCTCGTTGCACAAGTACTTTATCTCAAATATCCATCCAAGTGCCCGTCGAAAATTAATATTTTGGAAACATGTGTTTTGCAATCGTGACACGCACTATATATAGTCCTGAATCGCACAAACTTTCCCTCTTTCTTTCGGGCTATAATCCATCAATGGGAACATTTTATGAGAGAATGCACGAAACTTTTGACAATCTAAGTTTTTACTTCTCTCTGCATTCCTTTTCCGTCATCTATTTTACCGATGTGTCTCTCTCTTATTTGGATTACTTCTTAATAGCCAAATAGACGGTCGCTTAATCGTCAATCCTTTGGAAATTTATGAGAAGAGCTATAAAGTATTTCTTGGACGTATGAGATATCTGTCTATATATGATATTACTTTTATACTACGTTTTGGTTCTAATCCGGTTATATAAATTTGTCTTGCAAAGTAAATATAGTTAGTAAAATATGTAAGAAAATAACGTAAAAAATAAATGTATTATAATTTTCCAGTTTTACTGTCGATGCGCCGCGGATTCTCTAAATGTGCACTTGCAATTGTTTTCAATGAGACAGAAGACAGAGAGTTTAAACTTGTAAGACTTAGTTTAGTCGAGATTCGCGACGTGCTCATTATTTATATCTAGCATGGGGATCTTTAACAATACTTCACTTCATCACTTAATATTACAAAATAATTCATATGTTGACATTCTCACGTATTTGATGTTTCCAACGAAATGGTTTGCCTTCCCAGTGACCTCAAATTCGACGTAACTTGCAAATACTTTGCATTCGTAGTTTTTTGCAATGTTACGACAGTTGAAAATTTTAATTTAAATTTTAGTTTCAAATCAGGCAGCCATATTGAATTCGTCGAATTCGTTATCTGATACCGATATATAATTTTTTCTGTCCGAGATAAAGAACTCACGCGTGTCGTTATAGTATAACATAAGGATTACGTATCTGTGAATAGCAATAAATACTATAAATACTGAGCTGTAAACAGACGACAGCGATGGTTACTTAAAAAAGAAAATGAGAAAGAGACTCACCTCACGAGAGTCAATATGATCCATCACCCGCATTAACCGGGAGCAATCACCTTTTCCAGACGACAACAATGTACATCCCGAATTCGGGAAAAAGTGAGCGGTCAAAGCGGCGCGACCCACGACCGGTACACGTGCCAAATACCTCGATTATTTATGCGCGGAAAAATCAAATAAGTTCCAAACAACAACAACAACGTCAACCGGCAACGACGGCGAGAGTGAGAGCGAGAGCGAGAACTAACGGCCGACATCTCCGCGCCCTGTTTGACCTGTACTGTTTCGCGCTTTCGAATGTGCGCATGCGCATGCGCACGATCGACACGACGCGCCGTCCAATCGCTCTACACGGCGCGTCATGCGAGATTACGCGCCACTACGATTCGAATTTGAATTCGACAGGAGGAACCGACGAGCTCGTCACGTCATCGAATCACGATCACGGAAACTCTGGGGCAGCCGCGAGTTCGCTACAGCCATCGGAAAGAACGCGGCAGCTCCTACTCAGCATCGTGACAGCAATCGTCGCGAGGTTTGTCGTAGCTATGTAAAGGTAGCGTCGACTTCAAGGATCGACGCGGTGACTCAAGTCGGTATGCGCGCGCAAGATGCGACGAAGACGTCGATAGAACTTTTATTTTCATTTCCTTCTCGAAAATGTGTGTGAATGCCGCTCCGAATGCCGATCCTGCCGATCGAAATCGTCGTTGACGCGGCACGTCCAGAAACTTACGCTCCCGATAATTAAGTAGATAGCTAGAAAATTACGACGAGCAACATTTCCGTCAGTTAAACTGTTGAGTTGCGTGGCTGTGCAAGCGCGAAATGCGGCGCGGCCCTAGCACGTATTTGAATTTGCACACATTTTTATAAATGCAAGCGCAAACTATATATATATATACATACGCGCATTATACTACCTTTAAATGATGTTTCACGCGCAGTAATGTAACACAGAACATTCTACACTGCCTCTTTATTCGCGTGTCCATCATTTGCAAAGACTTTGTACATCAAAGGCACTTATTAATCCTTTGGGATTCGACCGTTCGATTCGATCGCGAGGTATACAAAGGATATTTAGGACATTGCGATATGACAATTAATAATTAATAAAGCAATAATTGGATTCTTTACTGACAATACTGTAAAAAATGTTTGTTGATCAATGAAAGTGTTATGTGAATATTATAGACTCTTCTACATATATAATGTAAATGCTACAATATTCTAACACTAAGCAATTATATCCTATATATATATAATTTTTAATCAATGTCTAATCTCATTTGCATGCGCGATCCATTTAAATGTATATAAATATCTGTAGTACTAGTGTCGCTGCGTTGCGACTATGCTAGAGTGACTATTATTTTACATGCAAGTGCCTTAGAAAATATTTTTGTAACTTATACAACTCTCTCTAACAAGAATTGTAAATGCCAGGTCTGTCCAAGCGCAGCTTATTCTATGCGCCAAATCAAGCTTTGATTTCGCTTCCATTATGCGACACTATGTGTTTGAGGAGAATTTTTGTTTTTATATAAATGCTTTTCTCCTAATGATAGCTCGTTTATCTTGTAGTTTTATATACAATTACACACACATACAAACGCGCACACACACACACACACACACACACACACACACACACACACACACACACCTGTCTCTTATACACATCTAGATGTGTATAAGAGACAGATATTATTTTTATATTATTTTCACATAATAGACAGAATTATATCTCTCCTTAACATATAATCGTTAGCAGAAGTTTCAGGATAACTGTTCCCGCCCGATCATCAAAGTGAAGAAGCGTTGGATGGCGATCTGAAATTGGATGGGTGACCGCTTGGGAAAACGTTTTTTTGGGAAATATTTTCACCAGGGATATACCAAGATGCCAGTAGATCTAACTGGATCTATTTAGATCAGGTCAAATTGGGCATCTCATGAGATCTCCACATTTAGATCAAATTAGATCTACACATATCTTAAATATTTTTTCCCGGGAAGGCTTTGTACTTTTCACCAATATTTATTGAATAGAATTTCTATACGATACGAAAATAAACTTTTTTATTACAGAATCTTGTTTTAAATTAGTTAAATAATTGGTTATTGTTTAAGGCAGCTTGAATGTTATCATCTAATACACATAAATTTTTATTGTGTGCAACGCCTTTCTTTGTGTTACTACTGACATTAGGGCGTTATAGTTCATATTGAAACTTGTCACGCCATTATGTGTCGTGCCTTAAACAAAATCTCTATTGTGTGTATTATATTTTTCATCATCATACAAATAGTATTAATAAATACATATGTTTATTTTAACCATTCGATATTTTCAATTGCATATTATAAACTGTATGTGCATTTTGCTTGCGTTTTATTGTTATACATATATTATCCAGGAAGATATCGCGCGTTTAATGCTTGTATAAAATTACCATAACTATAATATTCACTATTCCTTTGTAATGGTTATGAGATCTTTCTGTAATACTGGTTTATATGCTACAAGTTTACCATAACTTTTAAGAAGTTGTTTCCAAAAATACGTAACGTCTGACATTCGCAAATTATTCCATATAAAGTCTCTCCCGCGATAAGCAATCTTTTTTGATAGATCATCATTGTCCCTCGCAAATGTAATCAAATCTCTGAAAAGGATAAAACAAAACCAGCCATTAGTTTAATAAAGGCAAACACCTACAGAAACATGGCAAGATTAGATGTTGTGACATCTTACTCCAACTCTTTTTGATCTGCATTTTTATAAACAGGTATGTAATGGATCCATGGTTTCATGGCATAATAATAAAATTCCATCCATTCGTCACCGACATGAAAGACCAATGATCGGCATAAAAATAGATGTTTATGTCGAAACGAAGCTGCCACACCACGAAAATTAAATAAATATTTGTATGTACAATGCGACTCCAAAGATACCTCTGACGCCGGTGTTGCATGTAAAGTATCCTAAAATAAAGTTCAAGTTTATTTTACATACATTGACGTTGTAATATAGAATCCGTCATATAATTCAGAAAAAAATATGATAATACCTCGTTAGATTTCCATGCTTGATTTTTAGTATATGTAGCGTCTACTAAGTGAGGTTTATCACGACTTAATAAAATCACGTTATCGCGTTCCGAACTCGTTCTAGATCCACGAAAGAATCCTTTACTTTCTTTTTTTTCCCATGGAATTTCCAAACTCGCCTTATTCAAAGATTTACGGTGTTGATCCCATCTACCAAGACCACGGGGATACAACGAGATGGCTGGACCACCTTCCCAAAATGCCCATGCTGGATACATAATATCATAATATTGCGGTGTCTATAAATACATTTTGCAAGCTGCATAGCTCTTATTAAATTCAATAAACAAAATATTGCATAAATTGCATAAATATATCTTGTTGTAACAAAAGTATTACAATAGATGACAAAGAAATATCTCTCACCTTACTAAATGAAAAAACAGGTATGGCATTTCCAAAATATTCGCTGGATTGAGGATAATCTCTGGTATTTATAACTAAATCCATGTCTGACAAATTGCCAATTACTTTTAACAAGAAATGTTCAATTCCAGCGCATCTCGCTGGAAACATACAATCTTTCTCTCTGTACAATTTACCTTGGATTATTTGATAAAATGTACCCCTGTGCAATTACCATAAAATTTAGTTGAAACAGAAAATAAAAGATTAAGACTAACATTAAGTCACTGATACTTGTAACTTGTAACACTGTGGTTACCTAGTTCTAGCAGCTTCTATCATTTCTTCGCTTATGCCCTTCTTTTTAAAAGGTCTTAGGTCTCGTACGATGACATCTTTAAAGCACTCGTGCTTTGTGTTATTGCATTCCTTGTAGTTTTGCTCTGCATTCTGTATCGCCACTAGATATTTCTTATATCTTTCATTTGTTGCTAAAAATAGGAAACGATATAATACATGGAGAATTTTATAATACAATATCGTATCGTACCGTTTAGTATCCCAGAATTGTTATAGTTAATTTTTATTTGAGGTTGTGCAAGCGATACCTTTCATATACAATGATGATTTCCGGTGATCAACGTCGTTTTCTTTACAGAATTTCGCGTCATTGTCTGCCGAACAAAATTGCTCTTCGCACAGGTGACCGGCGAAAATGGTCAAAAGTATGATGTGTGTGTAAATTAACGTCAACATATCTTGTTCAAAGTGGGTATAAACTATAAACACAGTATTCTCTCTCTCTCTCTCTCTCTCTCTCTCTCTCTCTCTCTCTCTCTCGCAAGGTGGTTTTGTAGCTGGCGATATCTATACGCGAAAAGAGCAATCAGAAGTCACGCCAATTGGAAATATCAGTTGTTGATAACGTTACAAATCCCAGTAGATGTCACTGATGTCAGTATATGTATCTATTCTTTCTTCTCTGTCGAATAATGCGTATATGTAACATACACGTTATACACACTAAATATATGTAGTAATATATACACAAGATTGTGTTATCTAAAAGTCTCATATTGATCATCAATACGTCATATTGACGTTACATTATTTTAAATTTAGCGACTTTTATACAGATGCATACATAATTTTTATATATTATACTACCCACCCAGACAGCACAGGATATCCTATGGACATCCGTTTTGTGTCCATTTCTTGTCGGGATGTCCATGGACCTTATAAAGATATCCATAGGATATACATTTGTAGATACTATAGGAAATTCCAA
>NJRQ01000426.1:74737-94242 GCA_003063805.1 Aphaenogaster ashmeadi
AGAAATTTTACAAATGATGTTGTGTTGTTCAAAAGTTAGATAATTCATAATTTACGGTTCCGCGATATTGTGTATGCGAACACCCGAACTAGATATTCTTTCTTGTTGCATTTATACGCAACATAATTTTTGGTCCTTCGAGCATAACAAATTCACGTGTGCGACTGTGCGCGGCGTCTCGTGACTCGTGACGCCTTTATTTATGGCATGGCTAATTTCAAGAAAGTTAAATTAAAAGTTAATAAATATAAGTAAGAGAAAAAGCCATTTACGGTCGCGGCGCGTATATAATATCGCGGTCTTATTCTTAATTAAAAGTTAATAGTTACCGCGATGAAATGTAACTAAATTAAATTAAAAGTTAAGAGTCTAAAAATGTAACTAAGTTAAGATAAAATTATTTAACTTTTTAACTTAACTTTTATCTTTTTAACTCACTACCCAACCCTGCAAATAATGGGTGGATTCCGTAAAGCGCATATGCGCGCATTTTTCTATAGTAAACGTTACGTATGCTATATATATACATACATACATACATATATATATATATATATATATATATATATATATAATCTTTTGTGCACGAACGACACACACATTAGCAGATATTCTCTCTCTCTCTCTCTCTCTCTCTCTCTCTCTCTCTCTCTCTCTCTCTCTCTCCCTCCCCCCCTCTCATTCGAGATGTGGATAAAACTTTTCTAACGACGCAGTTTTATATCAAAGTTAATCAAGTTAGATCTGTTTGTAGTCAAAAATTCTCTCAGAGAGGTTCTCACTTTTGAAAACAATTGTAAAGAATTGTTTACAGCTAAATACGGTTACACTTCCAACCGAGAAACAATCGAACAGTGCTGAGAACGGAAACTTATGCGAAGAATGATGAGATCCCTCTTTCGCACTTTCTTGACTTAGAACGTTCACTGCCGTTCACGGCACGATCGTTCCTTCTTTATACGGAATGTATAAAGGCACGATAAAACAATGCCACGCAAACTAAATGTTGCGTTAAGCTCGATTTCTGTCTTGCTTCTTATGCCATTCAATATTTGAAGAGTTTCCGCTATTATCGCGAAAGAGAACGCAACAGGTGCGAAAGTGATGAAGGCGTAGCGTATATATGCATTTTACGCATTTTACGCATCGCTTTTCGATCGGATGAATCTTTATCGGATGCATTCGCGTGATTTCCAGGGTTTTGAACTGTGAGGAGAGATTATCCTATCCCTTGGTCGCGTATTATGCCACTGTCTATCGACTCTGTCGGGAGAGATTTTAAACGGAAATAAATCAATTATATAAATTAACAAGATTATTCTCGCTTCACTCGTCAAAAGAATTGAATTAAAGAGTATAAAGGATTGTAGCAAGAATAATATTGAAATCGGCATATAGCGGAATATACGATAGGAAATATAAACTTGAATGAAATGAAATTTGAGATGGTGTTGCGTTCGTTGCGTTATCGTAAAAATGATCTCGACTGCAAAGGATTTAAATTGGCGACAATCGTTATCTCAGCCGCGACCGCGGCAACGATGGTCGGCTGACGATTACGGTAAGCTAGGCTAGCTTTTGCAAAAGCAACGAGAAACAATGGCCCCGAAAGGATCGTCCTACTTGTGCGATTCTAAGATATTCACGCGGTCCGCGTACAATTATCGCTTTGTCCCCACGATTCCTCGGGTACGTACCCTCTTTCTCTCACGGAGTTTCTCTCCTACTATTGCGCAATTTTTCTCTCTCGTTATCGCGTGGCACGGTTGGGAAACGTTTGCTTGCTTTTCCGCGAAAAGCGATCAATTACGACCGTACGGCCGTACTCGCGTGAGAATACTGTGGCTTCTCTTGATCTAGAAACCGTTCTTAGTCGTTCGTACAATGCTTTTTTCTTGCAATTACGAGTACATTCATCCGACAACTGATTTCTCTCTCTCTCTCTCTCTCTCTCTCTCTCTCTCTCTCTCTCTCTCTCTCATCTATCTATCTATCGATATATTACTAGTAAACATTTCCTTCTATGCTTCTGCCGTTATTTTGTTCGACAAGTGTAGCTTTCTTCTATATGTATGAAAAGTCTTCCAGTTTAGTAAAAAGAAATCAGTCTCGCGCGCGTAAGGGACACCGGAATAGATGCGCGATCGCAAGAACACAATTAAACTCTATAACGTAATATCGGCGGAAGTTGATTATAATGAAATTATGGGTCACGGTACTTTTTTGCCTCATTCACTTGTTCGTTGAATAGGGTTTTGTGAAAGCCCCTCCGGACGGATGGGCTTCCTCCCTTGTCGGTTCCCTGCTTGGGAAGTTTGTTACCGCTTCCTACGTTGCTCGTGGTCCGCAACAACGTTTTTTTCCCTAATTCTATCATTTATATGTACATGTGTAAAAAGTATTAATTTTCTATATTGTACCATAAATTAAATTTTTGCCGTTGGCTTGAAGAATGATTAAAGTTTATAATACATCGACACGAAGCGAGCGCTTTAATTGCCGTATATCGTTCGCTATAAAATAACGAAGGAAAAAATTAGCAAGTGTAGAGAGAGAGGGGGGGAGGGGGAGAGGGAGCGAATTTATTGCGAATACAAGATACGATTTACGAGGACTAATGTGTCACTAATGAGCTGACAGTTGCACGCGCACATCTATGCATGTAACATCGCACGCGCAATTGCGATATCGTTTCCGTTTCGAGTTTGGGTACGTGCGTAGCGAGTAAGCGGAAAAATTGGCTCGAATCGACAGAATAACTTCCGGTGCTAGGAAAAGCGAGCCATAAGCGTTATGCCGGATGGTCCAAACACGTACACGTATATGTATATTAGTGCGTGTACGTGTACGTGTCAATGAGTAAGCGCGCGCAACGACTTTATATTTAGAATTTAACCATCGAATAGAAAACCGGGAATCGAGCCACATCCGGAACTCCATTAGACGTGGCACGCCGCGCCGGTACGGAGACTATGGTACCCGGAACCGAGAATATCGTTCAGAGGGAGACGGAAGGTCGTGAAAAGAGGCGAAACCTCGGATACGATCAACGATGCCGATCTGAGTCGCACGCACGGTCGTGTTACTGCGCAAAAATCCGAAATAAATTAATCTCCGGGAAAGAGTGCTTTCTTCGCTCGTCACTAAAAGTAAAACGCTTCAAAACGCTTTTTATACCATTTTCGCGTCGCAGCACGAGTCTATCTAGAGAGGTGTGCGTCTTTGTTTATTCAATGCATGGTACCGATAGAACAGTAGCGATATAATTATACATATTTTCACAATGTGTACAAGACGCGCACCGCGCTACCGATGACGAGTCATCTCGATCGTGGGAAAGACCACATTGGTCGCGCTCAATTCCGTAAGGTGCGCACGTCCGCGAAGATCCGGCATCCGGCGATATGAGTGATATGACATGACACGTAACGAGCGCGAAGAGCACACTCGGCACTCGGCACTCGCGCACACGTGGCGCACGCGGTGCACGCGACGCACGTGGCAGGCACCCCAGATGCCTCACAACTCGCAATTCACAAATGCGTGCCTTTACGCGCCGGCCGACTGGTCGACTGGTCGGCTGTCGTCGGTCGACACGCCCGTGACCCGGCCCGGGCGCGCATCACCGTAACTGTTGATTACAACATTCTAGACTATATTTTTATCGATCGATATCAAATCTCGCTTTCAATCACTTTTACGTACGAAACGCTTACGGACGCTGAACCGTCAGAATACTGACAGCGCGCGTTCCATTCCAGCTGTATTATTATATTTCGCAGTGATGCAAACATGGCTTATCCACGATAGAACGCGTCTGTTATCTCCGTCTTTTTATTACGTCCGCATGTGTACGTAACCGAGTGCTCGACCGGTTCTCCAGGAGATGGAACGGAAAGGGAAAGAGGGCTGAAAATCGGAAATCCAACTTCTCTCTCCGAGACTATATCGCGTTTTGTGCCTCGAAACCCAATTTAATTCCTACATCCGGCAGAGCGTAATGTTAACGGAGGACGCACGCTACGGGCTCGACGGAGTGGCGCGGCGCGATGCACAATATACTTTCGCACTCTCGCACTCTTGCCGCTCGTATCGCGCGATACTCGCAGAGTGCACGCATTGTCTGTACTCCTATCTGACAATAAGTTACGAGTCGATATCGACAGAGAGCTTCGCGCCTCCGTTGTTGATCGGAGACTGGAGAGACAAGAGAGGCGACACGATGGACGTAATCGGGTCTCGGGATGTAATGTTGAAACGAGCAAGATCTAGAATCAATCCATCAGTTGAAAAAGCGTAACACGCGCGACACTTTGCGCTCTTACATGTACATAGACGAGTTAGAGTTATTAATACATAAAGATTCCATCTTTTCTCTCAGGAACGTTCTCTGTGCGCGTGACAACCACATAGCATTGCGTATAGATCGTAGAGATTTATCAATTGAGATACGCAAGGGTGCTCTCGCGCCCACTTTTTCGATAGCGATTCATCAATGATGAGAGGACAAATTTCGCCATCGTCGGTTACATCTACAGTCTACGTGATAGATTGTCATCATTTTCATCCGTTTCCCGAATATGTCTCCAGTCCTATTCGTTTTGCAAAGAAAACAAATTCGTAACAAGAAGGAAAGAACGTCGACGGCATGTAGAGTAGTACGTGCGATCTTTGGCACGTATGATGACGTATCGATCTCACCTTGGCCGATCGTCCGTCCCAAACGCATAATTTTACGTTGTTCATGCTGAATGACACGAAACGATACACGTGCTACATGCATTACGGTTCGGGGACGCATGCGCGCTAAACATAAACCGTACGCGACTGTCACTACCACGGCTTCATTCATATTTTTTCCTCGTAGCCGCTCCACCCGTTCCATTCACGTGCTCGCTCGATCGAGGCGTAGCGCGGCCGCGGTGCAGCACAGCGCGAGTCGAGCTCCTACAGTCTTCGATTCGCCGCCACTGACAATGCTCCACCTCGGCTCGGTTGCCGTCGCGTCGGCTCACAAGGCTGCCGCATTTATGCGCATCGTTGCGATCGTTGCTAATACATTTTTGCGCGCTCTCTCTCTCTTCCCCCTCCCCGGGTGTGTCTCTGTCTCCTTCCACCGTCTCATAGTCGAATTACGGTCGATCGGTAAAAAACAGATCCAAACGTCACTGTGCCATCCGAGATTTTTATTCCATCATATAACAGTTTCTTTCTTCCCTCTTTCCATATATTATTATGCATATCATGCGGTGTGTCGTAATACAGTATCGTAGAATGTGCTTCATTCATCTAATTCTAATCATCCTAGAAATCCTAGCTTAACGGCGGGTACTTAAACCGATCGCTCAAGAAACCGTCGTTTCTCCTCTTGATCGCATCTTGGATCATTGTCTCGCGCGTATGCATGGCTGTCCAAGTTAGCTTACCGTTCGTGTACAGTTCATGACCGCGTAATATCCCGCCACGCCGCTAAAACGGAAATATTACGCGAAAGACATCATTCGAACTTAAGTGATGTTAGTACACAAAGATAATGCGCCCAAAGGATATTGATCCAAGAAGCCCATTTCCGGCGATAAGGAGGACATCGAGGATTCATGAAACCGAGGAAACGTACTTATTTACGACAATGCAGCAGCCAGTTTTGATAAAACGCTAAGAAGCGTCAATTTGATTGTATATATTTGATAAATTCGTTACAAAAAATATATATTATCGATAAGACTTAGCAAAAATAATGTAACGAATTTCAAACATTTTCCGTTATGACAAAAATTTTGGAGCAAAATTAAGTAACGTAATCCGAGTTTTATTTACACAGAGCATGTCGCGTGATAATGTGTGGCAATAAGATGTCCAGGAAGGAGAGAAAACAAACGAAAAGCCATAATTTCCTTTTACCTTTTCATTAAAAGATGCAGACACATCGCGTCGCGGAAAGAGCGTTTAATTGCGCGTGTACCCACGTGGGAAAATCTTCCGTGAAAGTTTCGCAAAAGAGTACGAAGTTACGTCGAGGTTGCCCTCTGCAGCCATAAATCTTTATAATTAAGATCTAGATAGCGATATGTCACCAAGTGGGAAACTTGGGCATCACGCCGAAGAAAAACTGATCCACCGTACACTTTTGCCCGCCATTAAATTATAACACATCATGATCGTCGATTCACGGATTCACATTTTCACCTCGGCTGAAATTAATGTGGTTTCAATGTGCTTCAACGTGCTCGATACGATCGCGAAAAGGTAATGCGTGTAACCTTGCGCTCGTTCGCACCGAGACAACAAAGGGAAAAGGTAGCAAAATTCTCGCTAGTTCACAAGCAACGTGCAGTCTTCTCTCTTTCCCTATACGATCTGTCGATCCGCGAACTACTTGGTCGAACGAGATACTCTTTCCTCCTATAGGAATCAATAACCTAGATTGTGTAAAAATCTCGCCGCGCACGGCTCATGCTGTTTCTTCTCTCTCTCGGTTCGCGAAGAAATCCTCAAATATCGCCTTTCCAAACTTGACGACGTTCATTTCGATGTATCTTTGTAAAATTTTGTTTCTTTTATTTCTGCATTTCGTCCCATAATCGTACTAATAAATTTCATGTGCGGTAATTCTAGAAAAGAATGATACATACAAAGAGACTTACAAAAGACTTGTTAATATAAGTATATTATATTAATAAACGAATACAGAGAAGAATGGAAAGAAATTGTGACAGACAGGGAGGATCAAAAGAACAGCGATACGTACACGAAAGAAAAATGGAGAGGGGGAGGAGAGAGAGAGAGAGAGAGAGAATGAGAGGGGGGGAGACGAGTCGTGCGAGCAGTGGGTTTAATCCTGCGTATATATGTATATGCCATGTATTCTCTCTCACATCGGGAACGACGAGGAGAGCGTGACGCGCGCCTTTATGTTTGGTCACCCGGTACACGTCAACCTCGTAACGAGCAGCTATCGTGCCATGCGGCACGCGTTCAATCCACTGGCGAATCGTTGCACGTGAAAATAAATAGACGCGTTGGATCTTCTAAAAAATATCGTGCATATTTCTCTGTCATATGTGTATAATTTCACTGTGAGCGATATAAACAACACATAAAAATAACAACGAGAGAGAGAGAGAGAGAGAGAGAGGGGGGGGGAAGAAGGAAAAGAGACTTAAATGTTTCTGTAGATAAAATTTTAAGGAGCAACGAATTAATCTTTTCGTTCCTAAAAGCGGCTATATAGTAGTTTATCAAAAATTGTAATGTAATGCAGTAAACCATAGTTGAGTAACACGGACAAATATATTAATTTACATAATATGTGGTAAGATAATACAATTTCAAGCGTGTACACATGAAGAATAATTCTTTCAGAGCAGAGTAGAGCGTTTCGCGTTGTGCCGTACTTCATTTAATTTGGAAAAGTTAAACATCTAATTTTATGGATCAAGAACATAATAGCTGTTTCATATTCCTACATCTTCTGTTAATTAAGTTAATTAAGATTAGTGATACTATCAGTCGAAAATTATTAAACGCTTTTTTAACTAGTGTCCTTTATATATGGCTAATAACAGCGATCTCGTATCAATGTTGCGATATTGAAACTGAAATGTACGATACATCTCACCTATAACCGGCGCGGCGCCGGGCGGCGCGGCAATTCGTATCAATTCGTTTCGGTCGAAACATCGCGCTCCTTTATCGAAATGCATGTTAGCTTATCGACGAACAAATTCATTCGGAACAACTCATCTTCGCGTTAACGAGAATGAGAACAATCTATCGTTACATCAGCATTATCAGTACTCTCTTAACAACGTAAACGCGTTGACTTGGACCGTAGGGCGTAGGGCGTAGGGCGTAGGGCGTAGGGCGTAGGCCGTACCTCATCATCGTGTTCCCGCGCATCTCCTCTACGCGCGCGGTTCTTTCCACACATTCGTAAAGCGCGAGCAGACGCGAGCTTGGCAAGAACGGAACGGACGTAAGAAGAAGGAACCAATGCAATGGCCATAATGGCATCGCGTGATGGTGATAACGGGATGGGAGGGGATGCGGAGTATTGCGGAGTCGGATGGTCGGATCAGTCAGATGCAGCGTATCGAGGAGCAGCAGCCAGCAGGTAGGGCGTAGGGTAGGGAGTAGGGAGAGCCGGGGCCGGGGCTCGAGACGCGGCGTTACGCTCCTGGCTCAGACCCATTCACAGAATGAACGAACCGCTTGCGTTTCGTTCGTGTAGTCACTCAGTAGTGTCATGGAGGTAACATGGCCGAGGAGACGCGCCTAGTCCGCGTTGAAGAGAGGCTAAGGATCAAAATCGGTAGGAAGATACGCGTGCAGCGGTGTCGCGAGTGATTCGCGAGCGTGATGCGCTTGGCGACGTGCGTTTGTCGTCACGACGATATCTTCGGGATGTGATCGCGCGATCGCGAGCCGTTTTTCTCGCGCCGCGCCGTGCGCGCTCGGGATGTCACCTAATTCGACTCCCACGGCCGTATCCACCTTCTGCCGTTTCTACGAGCAAGGGCTCGAAACGGGCGACGAACGCCGAACGCCGAGCGCCGAGGCAAGCGACTATGCGTATCGAGGCGATCTGCGAATCGATCGAGGACGACGTCCGATTTTCACGCGAAATTCGCTGGCGATCGACGCGTACATTCTCAACTCCCACGCGTCGTTGTCCTCCTACGCGCGCGCGCGCGCGCATGCACGAAACGCGCGCGCTGGGAGTGTGTGTGTGTGTGTGTGCGTCGCGCGTGCGCGCGCGCGCACGTGTGTGCTGTCGCGAGCGTATGTACGTACATGTGCGTGTGTGCGCACGTGTTATGCGTGCGAGCGTGACTGTGTTTGTGCCGCATGATCGTACAGCGAAAAAATTGTGCCATCACAGTCAGATATATCGAAAATTTCGATGGCTCTGTCTTCGATCGAATGTTTAGTCTCGTCCCAATCCCATACCATGAGATATATCATGCTCCTTCCGAACGATTTGAATTGTCGTCTACCGTTCACGGAAAAGCAGCAGTAATGTACTTTCCTCATTAATTTCACCGATTTCCGAAATTACCATGTGATTTTTCTAATTGCATTCGACAAATTACTTTGTAGATGATTAACGCGAGAACGTTTGCAATGGCGTTTGAAAATTTTAGGATAAAATCAGGATTTTGTTTGAAAACATTTCATCGAGAAAATCGTTACGGCTCGAAAAATCATTGACGAACGATGTTGAAAGTATGTGGATGAAATAGCTAAAAGTACAACGTGTTGCGTAACAATAATTATTGGAAATCAATGACTTGATAATTACTTCAAGTTACTTTACGTACGTGACATTCATTCTTTTATTCCATGTGTAACATGCGATAATGTAAACAACACTCAAGTATATAACTCTTATAATTTATCAATACTTTTCTCCTGCGTGAAATCATTGCGCGAAATGATACCTTCTCGAGAGAACCTGTAATGACACATGATTGTAAGACATGTAGTGTCATATTCTTCTTTTAAATGTAGTAATTATTTTATTTTTTACTGACGACTCTCCATTTGGATGATTTAGACTTCACTTGATCAGGACCCAAACCAAGGGTCGAAACGTCGTGAAACTTTTGTTTATATTATTGCCAGTTTGTCGAATTAATAAAATACATTTTTTTGCTATATTTCATTTTTTATTCTAATCATTTCAAAATTATTCGAGCAGCAGTGAAAATGTAATTGTAACATAATTAATGTCTATCAAAATTATTTCTTAAGAAATATCAGCGATTATGCTACTGATACTTTCTACAGGAGAAGCAAAGAACCTTCAAAGTCGAAGTCATGGATCTCCAGGTACACGAGATGTTTACTGCACCCTGTCGCTGGATCAAGAGGAAATATTTAGAACGACAACTATGGAAAGAACTCTCAAGTAAGTTTGTTAACTCTACAAAATTTGTTTTACCTCGCGATATAATCCACAAATTTTAATAATTTATGAGTTAATATTTTTCCCGCCCTCTGTACAGCCCGTTTTTCGGAGAGGAATTTCAATTTGAAGTGCCCAGAAAATTTCGTTACCTTGGCATTTATGTATATGACAGAGATAGACATTTAAAACAGGATAAAATTTTGGGAAAGGTAGCAATAAAGAGAGAAGATTTAGCTACATATCATAATAAAGAGCATTGGTTTCCTCTGAAACCAGTCGATGCTGATTCTGAAGTCCAAGGCAAGGCTCATTTAGAACTTGCTTTGCAACCTCAAGTCGAACACGCTCAGCCTAAACTTACAGTAAGGTGAGCAGAGATTAAACACTTGTATACTATGTATCGACGACTGTCTCATACATAAAATAAAACTAGAGTATACAATTTCTCCAATAATATTTGGCTTTATGCATTGCAGAATAATAGAATGTAGTGAATTAACCATTAAAAATGGTAGCTGTGATCCCTTTGCAATTGTTACAGTCATCTATAGTAATGGTAAACAAATATCAAAACGCACAAAAGTTAAAAAGAAAACAGCATCTCCACATTTTAACGAAACATTTGTATTTGAGGTAAGAAAATGCATCATCTTTTCAGCTTATTCTCTTTATGTCTGTATATACGTATGCGTGTGTAGAGTATATACATACATGTAGCATTACGTACATATGAAATTGATTTCTTTTATATTGTAGCCAGAGTTAACCGAGACCAGAGACAAAGATGTCTCCCATTATTCTATTGAAGGAGCTGAAGTTGGAGAAGTAGTTGTTGGTTTGTGGCATGCATCTCCTGGTATGGGAGAACAACCGGTGTTTCTTGGTGAAGTCCGAGTTACATTAAAAGGATTACAAAAGCAAGCAACCAGTACAACAACCGCATGGTATGCATGGCGCTTGTATCATTTTGTCAAGATCATGGATTCTCACAATAAATTATATAAATTACATTATTTTATTTCGCACAGGTATTTTTTACAACCTAGAGCAGCAAAACATCGTCCAAGTAAAATTTCAAGTAATTCGACACCACCTGGTACGTTACCAGGTTTGGGATCTTTACGTTTAAAGATTCATTACGTAGCCGATCACGTCTTCCCATCTGAAATGTACGATAGACTTAGAAGTCTATTATTACAAAGCGTCAATGTTCAGCCGATAACGTCATCGGCTGTTTACATATTGGGTGAAATTGTAGCTAGTAAAATGGAAGCTGCGCAACCATTAGTTCGAGTATTGGTGCATCATGGACAGTTGGTGTCTGTAATGCGAGCACTTGCTAGTCATGAGATTTCTAAATTGACGTAAGTAACCTAATTATGTCTTAATTTATATGTCGTACAAGTACCATTAACTGTGTTACTCATACATATTGTAATTATAAAAATGCAATTTTATTTCAGTGATCCAACGACGATTTTTCGCGGTAATACATTAGTGAGCAAGATGATGGACGAAGGCATGAGATTAGCAGGTCTTCATTACTTGCATAGTACTCTTAGACCTGCGATGGAACAAGTTTTTCTTGAAAAAAAGCCATGTGAAATAGATCCAACTCGGGTAAAAGATGGCAATACAACAGAGACGAATTTGACGAATTTAAAGGTATTAACGGGAATAAAATTCTTAATATCGCCAGTAAATAATTAACGAGTTAGATAAATTGTAAGATGACCCAACTGGCAGGTATTTATTTAAAATACGACGTTTCGACCATACGGATTGTGGTCCTTTTCAAGTACAAATCATAGATCACGCTAAACAATAAATATAATATTCGATCTGTAAGCGGAACGAATTACAGGATTAGAAAGCAGTCATTACGAGTCAAATTATAATACAGAAATAAAAGTTAACAATTTAAAAACTTACAATAGTACATTTTTTTATAAAGAAGTCTGACAACACCGTTAATTTACAAAGGGATACGGAGAGTTTAAGCTCGATATATGATAGCATAATTATTGACATTTGATTAACCTCCTGATGTTTGTTTGTTTCTCTGCTTCATCGCATTTTTCCTTGACGTCAGTCACTGTTAGCCGTTGACCCGTATAGACGTGTCTGCCAGCACGAACTTTACCAACCGATGACTAAACGGCGGATACTAATTTTTTATATTTTTATTTAATATACTATTGTAAGTTTTTAAATTGTTAATTTTTATTTCTGTATTATAATTTGACTCGTAATGACTGCTTTCTAATCCTGTAATTCGTTCCGCTTACAGATCGAATATTATATTTACTGTTTAGCGTGATCTATGATTTGTACTTGAAAAGGACCACAATCCGTATGGTCGAAACGTCGTATTTTAAATAAATAATACCTGCCAGTTGGGTCGTCTTACAATTTATCTAGCTCGTTAAAGGTATTAAATCATAAATGCTTGTAACTCGTTCTTTTCAAGATGACGAGAGATATATTGATAGATATCTTTTTTGATAGGAATATGTTGAAAGAGTATTTATAGCTATAACAACGTCGGGAGTAAGATGTCCACCTTTAATGTGTGAAATGTTCTGGTGTTTGAGAGAACTCGCTGCAACTCACTTCCCAAAAAACAAAGAAGTTAGATACTCGGTGATAAGTGGATTTATCTTTTTACGATTTTTCGCTCCAGCAATATTGGGTCCAAGATTATTTGATATCACTACTGAACAAATTGTAAATAACTGGGAAACAATGTATTATATGAAGAATGTTTTATACATATTTTAATATATAGCAATTTTCAGTTAAATTTACCTTTAATGTACGTTGTAGGATTCACAGACAAATAGGACATTAACATTAATATCTAAGACGATTCAAAGTCTTGGAAATTTGGTATCTTGCAGAGGAGGCGCAGGTAGTGTATGCAAAGAAGAATACATGGAATGTGTGTACAGGTAAGGTTTTAATAGACACATTCAAGAAAAGTAGCAAAAATTTAGAGATAAAATATTAAACGCAACAAATAGACTTTGTTTCTTTATTATATGTACAATTTGATTTTGTAGAGAATTTTATACAGAAAGACATATACAAGCAGTCAAGCAATTTCTAGAGTTAATATCGACCAGCAGTAACAGTAGCGGTATCACAAAGCAACGTCCAACAGTATTGGAAGAACAACCAGTGGTACTCAAAGAAGGGTATGTTTATTGTGATATATAAATTCTCTCTCTCTCTCTCTCTCTCTCTCTCTCTCTCTCTCTCTCTCTCACACACACACACACACACACACTCACACTCACACTCACACTCACATTCACGCTCACACGCACGCACGCACGCACGCATGCACGCACGTGCGTCACTTTGTGACTAAATAAAGTTCACATGTGTGCGTTCTCTCTCGCACACACATGTAGAAAAAGAAGGGGGGAGAGGGAGGGAGAGAGTGTAACGTAATAAAATGTTATGAATTCTTAACTCAGATTTTGTTACTTTAAAAATATTATATTTAGTTATTATTCAAGTAAATTCTTAAAAACTTTGTATATTTCTAATAGAATATACTTTCTCTTTATGCATACTACTGATTGTAACAAGAGGTTGGTACTATTATACAAATGTTTTATATTTGTCTGTTGATATATAATCTTCCCCTACAAAAATATTTTAATTACAATTTTTCTTTAATAGAGTAATGATTAAACGAGCACAAGGCAGAAAACGATTTGGTCGTAAGAACTTTAAGCAGAGATATTTTAGACTTACCACACATGATTTGACATATTCTAAAACCAAAGGTAATCTCTTTCAATATAAATATTTCTTTCTCGTAAGGAAAAGTATATAAGGAAAATACAAAAATTTATGAAATTTACAGGTAAAGAACCTTTATGTAAGATACCATTAGAAGAAATTTTAGCAGTGGAAAGACTTCATGAAGATTCCTTCAAGATGAAAAATATGTTTCAAATTATTCAACCTCAAAGGGCATTGTATGTTCAAGCTGGTAATTGTGTAGAAGAAAAGGAATGGATTGACATTCTTACAAAAATATGTCAAACAAACAGTAATCGCTTAGAAAAATATCATCCAAGTGCATACATCAATGGCCATTGGCTCTGGTAAGTAACATGATGGATATCGAGAAACATGTATATAAGTATTTCTATTTCAATTTTGTATCTATGTTGCTGCAATATATAGTTGTCGGGCAGTTGCTGAAATTGCACCAGGATGCAGTCAAGTATCGCCAGGTATAGAGGCTGGATTGCGAATGGTCTTAGACCCTGATCGCGATTTGCAGAGAATACATTCGTTAATCTTTACAAATATGCCACGTCTCGAGACATTGATGAATGCATGTGAATGCCAAGCGGTTTATGGCGCTAGCGATATGTGTGTTATTCCGGACGGTGGATCGCCTATAGAAGATGTACCTTCATGTTTCAAGACTTTAAACATACTTAGAGAAGCTGCGTACGCGTTGCAGCGTGAACATAGAGCCTATTATAGAAGACTGGCACGCGACACCAAGTACGGCAGCAAGTATGTGTGATATACTTCATTGTTTTATTAGATGTATCTTAGATTTTTTCGCTATTTATGTAAAATATTACGAAATAATATTTGCATATTTTACTCTTGTAGGCAGGCTCCCATCGGTGATGACAACTACCTCCATTTAGCTAATAGAGCAGGATTCGATAATCAGTTAACACGAATGTACGAGTCGGATGGTCAAAATCAACGATCCATAGAGACGGAACATTATGACACGGGATTCCCTAGAAAAATTGTCGAGAGTCAAAGATACGACGATACATTCAGAAAATGTCTCGATTCTGACTCCATTAATCGTAGGTATGAGAACGAAAACAACTTATTGCGGGGATACGAAAACAATAGTGATACTATTAGAAGTATCCAAAATGATCTCAGAAAATTCGATCATAGTTTAAACAATACATTAAGATCTGATAAATCGGAAAAAAATGCTAATGAAAATCATAAAAGGTTAGACAGCACCAATCTATTGACGGCAGATAGTATTAATTCATCAGGTACATTGTCGCGGAAATTGGGTAATTATGACAACACTAGAATGCTAGGTGAATGTACATTGACAAGACGATTACAGGATGATGTCCCTGATATATCTTGTAATTCGATGAGTGAGCGTGGCAATCATTAATTTATCCATGATGTACAAATATAAGTTGCACGTTCCTATACAAAAAAAACAGGTTTTACATTGGTCGTTTTTTTTTTTAAGGAACAGTACAATATTATCTTGGTTATTTTTCTTATTGCTATATATATATTGTACATAGGATTATATACGAATATATAATCTCTTTCTATTATGTATAAATTAATGACTCTGCTGTTGGAGGCAGTTCTTATTGTTGTGTATGCCTGCGTTTCACGACAAATTGTTTTAATTTATTTCTTGGGCACTGGATAAGTGTACGAGAGAGTTGTGACAGAATATAATTTAACGCATCTTTTGCTTTGTTACCTTGCTGTGCGCAGAGAACGTAATATCTTATCTCATCACAGAAATCTCTACTATTTATTATTTATTTATTTTCTCATTTCATTTCAATATGTTGGAGATATATGTGCATAAACATGATACTAGCTGTGTTATTGCACAACTTGTAATCTCATTCATTGAAAAATCGAGTTTTCGCCGATATAAAGCACTCAATGTTAGTTATGTAATATTATGTAATAGTTCTTGTTATAGACTATAGAAAAATTACTGTAATTGAATACAATGATCGCTACCTTTGATTCACATATAATTCCATCAGTTTCGAGCACAATTCTTTATGCATTAATTATAAATAAATACGTACGTACGTACATAAGAATATAAAAATGCCTATTAATGTTGTAAATAGAATTGATTAGAATTTGGAAAAAAATTTCAAAATTTTTCAAAACAAACGTATTTTTTTGCTGTAGTGTCGCTTGTATAGATTCAATCGAGCCATATCTAGGGAAAACAACATCTGATCGTACAGGCGCTAAATTTATTAAATTTATTGTTTACAAGCCTAAACACAAATATATTTTTTACCGCATTTATCACTATAAACTCTTTCCTTTTACTATAAGACAGTCTGAATTTACAATTCAAAAATCGTCACGTATCTCCCACTATCAACTCTCTCTTATATTTTATTAGATTTTTTAATGTAGACTTTTATATATAAAAACGAAAATGTTGAATGTGTAGAAAAATGTTAGATCTGTTAATTTTTAATAGAAAAGAAATATATAACAAAACAAGATAAGATCTTGCAATCCCAAACTGTTGCTGAATATTACTTTAATAATATTTTGTTTTCATATATTCGTGTATTGTACGATGCTATTATATAATTGATTATATGTTGAATGAATATTTGATCAATTTTCTGTGATAGACTATGTAATCAGCATTCGTAATAATTTTTAAGCTACAAAATTTTCTATATAAGATGTATTATTTATAATTATAATTTGAATTTTTTTTACATTTCCTAGGACACATTCGGCATTTATTAAAAGTAAATACTATATCTTTAATTGGATAACTACCCAGATGAAGATAATTATAGATTGCTCAAAATCTCAATAGCAATTATTTTATTTTTATTATGGAAAAAGTTAATGTGGGATGTACAGAATACTTGTGTAACATTTGCATCAAATTAACGATTTTTAAGATTTTTAAAATTAATTCTCTAAATTAGTTATTCTCAATGTGAAGCAATTAATATAAAAGTAATAAAACATACATATACTTAAATCTATATAAAGAAAAATTAGTTTTCTATAATAATTTTTTCAGAGCAATTCTGAAAACTATTGACAATATTTGGCTTCTGTTGCAATAAATTCTAATTATTTAAGTAAAATTTGAGAGAGAGAGAGAGAGAGAGAGAGAGAGAGAGAGAGAGAGAGAGAGAGAGAGAACGCGCGCGCGTGCGTGCGTGCGTGTGTGTGACCGCGTGTCTGGTGTGGAGGAGGGAGGAAAGCGAAGGGGAGGCAGTATTGCATATGTTTCAGAATGAGCCTAAAAGCGTTTCTTCATATTCTAATAAAATATAAAGATGATTGTGCATTAAATATAAAAATATCTGTTTAGTTGAGGCTATATAAAAAGAAGTTACTTTTATTATATATTCATACTACAGTAATTTATAATGCATAAACGCGATGTTGTGAAAACAACTGTAACCGAAAATTATACATTTCGTGATGTAAAATTCGTATGTCAAATAGGTCTACAAGCCATACTAATATTATGACTATAATCCCTCCATTCTAGTAGAGAACAATTACAATAACACAATAACAAGAAAATTTGTTAAGACCGAAAAGTGTATAGTTATCGTTACAGTTCAATAATTATTAAAATTAGCAAATATTATACAATTTATAAACATTAGGTGTGTACAGTGTACAGAAATCTCTTTTCCACGTGTAGAAAATAGATGTCCATTTAACATTTTTATCCATTTGTTAGATGTAAGACCTATGATAATTTTAGTAAATCTGTAGATAAATCAAATTATTTACAAAATAGTTGGATTATCTAAATATCGAGCGCGAATAGGGTACTGCGTGTGAACCTAGTTTGAAAACTTGACATATCCATGCAAGGCCTTTGTATATACAGAGTTTTCTCGCTATTCAATGCAGAAAATATAGGAGGTAATATTATATAAATCAGTAAAAGTGTTAGACGCAAATTAATGAACAATTTTACATGATGTTAGTTTATTGTATAATATATCGATTCTTCCTTCTTTTCATACGTTATACGGTATAGAGAAATAAAAGTATCGTCCTCAAAGTAAAACGCGATCGAGTCAATTCATTTAAAGTCAATATCGCAAGTACCTCGTGTTTGAAGAAAAATTGTAATCTTGTTTATATAATTGATCATATATTAAAGTCAATTGTTTATTTAATTGTTACATTCGCAGCAAATTTTCGTTCAAACGATTCAATCTTGTATTCTCTCATCTTCCGATAATATTAATTCTGCATTGCATTTTCAATTTACAAATTTAATATAACCTTACATATTAAGTAACAGCAAATAATCAAGAAGTTTACAAGGACGCTTACGTTATATGGATTTTTGATGCAAAAGCTCGAGGTTAAAAACGAAATTCCATAACAAATCATTACATGCGAGTCAGAAGATGAAGCTATTGAAAAAATCTTAGAAAACTGCATTGGATATAATGAATTAGTCTCATAGTATACGTTTTCGAAAATTCGATCCTGATATATGTGGTAATACTACTTACGAACGGTATTATTTATATTAATTTTATATTAATGATTTAGTAATATTTTTATATACTCTCTCGTTGTGTTCACCAAGTAACTATTGTTATTTTATAGAAAAAACCTTAGCATAGATTGTGCCTTAAAATATGTCGAGGACTCAAGAATGTATTCTCTTAAATCCGCAGAGCATTACATACACATACACACATTCATATATGTATCATACGTTATTTAATTAAAATGGAGAGAGGGAGAGAGAGAGAGAGAGAGAGAGAGAGAGAGAGAGAGAGAGAGAAAATTAGATAATGCTCTGTAGTATACACTTTGTGTATATTAATATTGTACACAAGTTTTTCCTGCAATAAACGAGATGTGTCCTCTGATGTACAATAAATATAAATGGATTTTCATATGCTTCCGTTAGCAACGCATCCGTATTCATTTAGAGTCGTTAACAATTTATTTTTTACATGCGTACGATAGACGATGATTTATGAAAATTCTCGAGAGTCTTGTAAGAATGAAACAATTTATGTACAAAGCAGTGAACCTCCTCCGTAGTTAAGGGCCAAAAGCTGCGCGACCTCGAGACACTTATCATTGGTCGTAGCGAATTGTGAAAAAATGTTAAAAATATTATGTCTGCTATAATCTGACTTTGTCGAAATGATGAACGCAAATGTGGCAACAATTTGCAATATTCGTGGAGAGAGAGTAGGGCTTACCGTATCGTAATTAAACAATGCGATGCAAAATATCTTTTTAACATACACATACATATTACGAAGCAACATGTATACGTATGTATGTACATACATATACAGTGGCGCCAACTTGGGAAAAATATTGGGGGGGGGGTGGGGGGGCAAGAGACAAGCATTTCAAATGACCTTTTTTTTAATAGCCTTAATATTACTGAGGGGTGGGAAATGGAAGGCGTCTTTGAAGTTAGCACGACATTCTACGAATTTCAAAAAAATACTAAGAGTTCTAATAGCACTTTTCATAGTTCTACAGTTCCTGATAAATATTAAAAAGAATTCCGCATTCCTTATATTAAAAAATCGAAATTGAAAAAATGTGCTAACTTCACGAATCTAGCACGACATCCTCTCCTCTAAAGTACCAAAACGTGTTGAATATTATTTTTTTTAGAGTTCCCGAAAGTTCTATTCGAGTCCCACACATATATATATATACAATTTCAGATCAATATTCCACCAATTAACAATTTTTAAACAATTTTGATATCCGCGCCCAGCACGACACTTAGTGAAAATGTGTCGTGCTGGTGATTTTC